>JAULKM010112622.1:0-22645 GCA_032355605.1 Rubia tinctorum
ATGTGAATGAATGAGTGAATGAGTCTAGGATCTATAAGTGGTTTGGAAGTGGAAATCAATTGCCCCCAAGGCTTTGTCATTTGTAGTTTTTACACCATTTTCTTAGTTTGATGCATGATTAACATAGTTACTTGACTTTGCTAGTTGTCTTGTCTTTAGATTCATAACTTAGAAAACCAACCAACCCCCCTTTACTTGCTTATATATATGTATCTATATATATATGTATCTATCTTTATTTAGGCTTATATCCACCCCTATATACATGAACCCTTAGGAAAATCTCTCTTCTTTGTGGACGACCCCGACTTGCCACTATCTACTTAATTGTATTTAATAAGCATATAAGGCTTATAAATTGTATCTTTAAGAGGTACGGAGATGACCTCCCAAGGAATATAGTGGCAGATGATGATACAGACCGACTGCCGTTAGCACCGCATCTTCACGATTCCAAAATGTCAAAGGATTTCAAGCAGCCATTTCATATGAAAATCTATGATGGGACAACAGTCCCCAAGGAATTCTTACATTCCTATCACAGTAGTATGCGATTTTGCAATGCGGAGATTGAACTGGTCTGTAAAGCTTTTCCTATTTATTTTTTGGGACAACGATTACATGGTACGATGATCTACCAAGTGGAAGTATTCATTCGTGGGTACAGTTATCTAACCTATTTTTGGGGCTCTTCTATAAGAAGCAAAGGTTTACCAAAACCATAGCTGACTTAAACAACATAACTTAGCGAAGTGATGAAAGTCTTGTAGATCACCACAACAGGTTCGTTACTGAAAGTTTGCAAGTTCGAGATTTGTCGTTTCAATCGTCACTCGGTGCATTCACGGGTGGCATGCAATCAGGGGAATTCTATAAGGAACTCACAAAAAACATGCTTGCAAATCCAACAAAAGTTGCAGAAAATATTGAAAAGTATGTATGGACTGAAGAAGCGAACAACCTTAAGATAGAGCGCAAACAAGGCGAAAAAATAATAATGGAAGATTCGTAGAGAGGATTTGTCAAAAAGGGGAAGGGAAATATTCCTTTCAAAGGAAAAGAATCAGGGGCACAAATGACACCATTTCTAGAAACTCTTTTAACAAAGTCAAGAAAGAATATTTGGCAGGAAAACAGGGAGCTGTTTCGCGAACTATGCCTATAATAGCACCACCAGACAAGTGGTCCAGAGAGTACTATTGCACCTTCCACAAAGACCATGGACATGACATCAAATACTGCAGAGATTTAAGAAGGAAAATAGAGCAAAATTTGAGAAATAGAATTTTGAGCCAATACAGAAAAGAAAATGGAGGAAATCGATACACCAAAGCCAATAAGGTGGGAAACTCCATGGCAGGAAACCAGGGCACAACAAATACACAGTATATGAATAAAAAATTATAGCGGCGTGGATTATAAAGAGAACCTGACTAATGATGCCCTAGAGAAAGTTATCCTATCGATCCATGATTAACTGAATCCATGTCTAATAATGCCCGGAAAGCCAAAGCCAGATACTCTTCACCACAAGAGCCTGCTGATAAAAGACTCCATTCTGATGAGACAATAACATTTAGCGAAGAGGATGCAGTTCCTAACATTTTGCCTCATAATGATCTAATGGTCATTGTCGCTAAAATTGGAAATGCCATAGTCCACAGGGTATTTGTAAACGACGAAGCGCAGTTGAAATCTTATTCGTCGATTGTTTTGACAAATTCGGATTCAAGCTAACTGATTTGATGAAGTCTACATCCTCTTTGGTAGGCTTTATAGGACGAGCAGAGGCACATTTGGGTAACATACAGTTGCATATTACCATAGGTGAGAGTGACAAAAATTGCACTATCAAATGCGACTTTTTCTTCATCGACGCACAAAGCCTATTTAACGCCATCATTGGCAGGCCATGGATAAATACAGAAAATGCGATATGATCGATCCCCATATCACTTAGTGATGAAGTTCCCAACTCCAGCAGGAATAACAACGATAAGGGGCAATCAGCAAACAGTTGGGCAGTGCATTGTTATCGAAATGAAAGCAGGAAGAAACACTGAACATACAAAAATGGTTAGCACCATCTCGGACTATGCCTTACTTAAGCAATCGGAACCTCAACTGGATCTCGGAGAAGAAACTGAAGTTGTCATTTTGGATGACGAAGACACTTAAAAGTGCATAAAGATAGGAAACTTTGTTCTAGCGGAGGTGAAAGAAAATGGGACAGATATCATGCGAAGCCACAAAGATATGTTCACATGGACTGTACAGAACATGGAAAGAGTCAATCCATAAATTGATACCCACTCACTAAATATCGATAATTTGATCAAAACGGTTAAGCAAAAGCAAAGCAGACAAAAAACAGTCGAAGAGGAAGTCAGGGCATTTCTTCATGCCGACATTTAGAAGGAAGTGATTTTCTTGAAGTGTTTAGAAAATCTGGTGATGGTAAAAAAAGCAGATGCCGGAAGGAGGATGTGTAACTTTACTGATCTAAACAAGGCATGACCAAAATATTGCTATCCTTTACCTAAAATCGACCAGCTGGTGGAAGCGATATCAGGGTAAAAAGTCTTAGCATTCTTGGATGCGTACCAGGGATATCACAAATACCGATGCACCTAGAAGATACAGAAAAATAACTTTCATAACAAGTTTTGGAGTGTTTTGCTATGTGAAGATTCCATTTGGACTAAAGAATGCTGGAGCAACATATCAGCGAGTAGTCGACACTGTGTTTCATGATCAAATTGGACAAAATGTTGCATATGTTGACGACATGGTGATTAAAAGCAAGAGGGTATGTCAATCCGCATAAAATTTGACGGAGACCCTAGATATGCTGAGTGCGATTGGCATGGAACTCAACCCCAATCTGGAGAAGATACAAGCAATAGTCAATCTCCCCCAACCCAAACAATCAAAGTACAAGTGTTAATGGGTTCGCTAGCAGAACTTAGTAGATTCGTCTCCAACGCTGCGGAAAAATACTTCCCACTGTTCGACATTCTCAAAAAGGCATTACTATATAAGATGTACTCCCTCCATTCCACTCAAGTTACTTATTTACTTTTTCACAGTTTTCACTGAGCATGTTTAACCGTAAATATCTCTAGTTACTTACAATAGCGGAGTACCTCGAGCATTGCGCGATATTATTAACTAAAATATTAGGATGTACATTTTGTGTCTTACTATTAAATTGAAAATAAAGTTTGTTTAAAATTTTAAAGTTTAGTCATATAAGGAAAATTATATGAGTTATAAAGTGAAAAAATTAATTTAGTTAGAAATTGTTAAATATTGAATACAATAAAAACTGTCATGTATAATAAATAAATAATATGTATATATATATATATATATTTCTATCAAAAGTACTCTATAATTGTATAAAACAATTTGAAAGTTTTGTTATTTCAGATTATGTGTTTATTTAGATTTTCTTTAGTGCTATACATATAGATATAGTATGAGATATTTATGATTTTAAATATATCTTTAGAAGTTATATATTTTAACAAATTATGATTGATTATATATAGTAAATAATTAAAATCAGTAACATATTATAATATTAGTTTGTTATTTTTAGACAACTTGGATTTTGGTTAGTCAAAATGATTTCAATATCCCCGGTGGATACCACCAAGCAAAAGAAAATTCTATTACATGGTGCTTGGGATAATGCTGCATAAAAAATTAATATTTAGAAAATAAATGTTAAGACAAATCTAATAATATCTTATATATATTATTTAATATAATCTCACTCATTCATTAAATCTAATTTTAGCAAAATATTCTCAACCATAAGATTATGTTAGATGGATGGTTGAGATTTGGTGTTAAAATAAGTGTACAAATAAAGGTTTTAATAGAACCATTCTCTTTATATATTAATTTATATTTAGAGTCAAAGTTTATAAAATTTGACTATAAAAAATTAATTAAACAATTTAAAGTGTGACGGGGGGAGTATATTCTAGGAATTATTTAGCTTTCTTTCTCAATTTCTTTCGGTCATATTTCGAAATTTTGAAACTGCCAAAACTCTCTCTCAAACTGCTTCCGTCAAATCCAATTCCAACTTTCCAAATTCAGTTTAAATTAGCAATTTGTAGCCTCATTGCGTCGTGTTGTCTAATCCGGTTTCATAGAGGTAAAATTTTCTGAATTCGTTGGATTTTGTGAATTATATTTTCAGTTTTATGTTTTCTTACAGTTTTTTGGCTGGTTTTGTGCATGTGCTATATTGGCAGTATATTGTGTTTTTTTGCTACTTTGTAGATATGACGAAAATTGAACAAATCGAAAGAAGCTATTGTTGATAAAGATAACTCGAATGTAGATGAAGTTGTTCCTACCTTATCAGCTATTGAATCGAAAGGTTTTCTTCTAATTTTCTATTTTATTGTTGAATGATTTGATGCGTTCTTCGTTCTTAGCGATGGTGCTCTATTTTTTGTTTGATGTTGCTCTGTTTGATGACTTATTAGTTGTTGCTATGTTTTATTGTTTTTATGTTGTGGTTTTAGTGATATCAAACGGTGTATAATGGATTAGTTAGCCTGTTGATGTGTTTAGTTGAGGTTTTGTTGTGGTTTCAATAATATTAAACAATTTAGTTTGCATGTTTACGTGTTTAGTTCTCTGTTGTGGTTGATTGTACTATAGATGTATGTATTGATGATTTTGAGATTTTTTTAACTGTTGAAGATTTAACTTGTTGTAGGAACATAATTTTTTTGTTTGTTTGCATTGCTTTTTGGAAGCGGCAAAGGTTGTTTAAGTAGTTTCAGGAGAGCTGCTAATACATATTTTGTCTGAGAACATGAAAGTTATGAATCAATTTTGATGTCTCAGGCAGATTTGGACATGATTTGGCTAAAAAATGTTGGATCAATTTAATGAAATAGTTGAATTTGAGTTAGTTAATCTGTTTATGTGATTAGTTTAGTTATTTTGTTGGTTACTTAATCTTATCTTTTTATATTCTGTTTCTATATATGTATGTACATAGTTATATTTATCTATTTACTTTAGATGTTTCAGTTTTTTTTATTTATGTGTTTATGTGATTAGTTTTTAATGTAGATGGCGTTATTTGCTTGAGGAAATTCAGTCGATTGCAGTCTAAATTGACTGTTTCAGGTAGTATGTGCATTGTTAGTTTGTAAGTTTTGTATTTTAATATTTATGTTTTTCTGTTAATTGATTGTATAATTTTCAAGTTATAAAGCTCCTCTTAAAAGGAAATAGAATTAGCCAAAAACTACTACAACATGTATTTAAATATGATGGAATTCTATTTTATATTTTTGTTGGTTTTAATTTATTTATGTACGTATTGATAATAATTTTCTCTCTTTTTTATAGCTGATATTGTTAAAAGATTGTGTAAAAGTGGTAGTAAAATCTTGTGTGGATAAACCACATAGAGCTGCTGGATCATCTAGGAATGGTTGATATATTAATTTTTTGTTTTACTTTTATTATTTAGTGATTTACTTTTGGTGTATAAATACTTTATATTTTATTGTAGTTGAAGGTGATTTGAATGGGAGTTAAGATAAGCTTGGTAAAACTTTCTGGTTTATTTTTATTTTTATTGATTTAGTTATGTTATTTATATTATTTGTTTGTAATATGTAGTTGTTGCTGAGAGTGAAACTGTGGTTAGTAATCCCCTAGCTTCAACAAATTCTATAGAATCAGGTTAGATTAATACTTTATACTTTATTATAATTTCAGAGTATGTAGTATAATTATTTATGCCTTCAGTTTATGTGTTTATTTTGTTATGCTGAATAGGTTTTGCTGAGATTGAGGTTGTGGTTAGCAATCCTCCAGCTTCAACAAATATTGAAGAATAAGGTTATATTAATGTTTTATGTTTTATTATCGTTTCAGAGTATGTAGTTTAATTATTTATGCCTTTAGTTTATGTGTTTATTTTTTTATGCCGAATAGTTGTTTCTGAGTCTGTGATAAATATTTCATTAGTTTGAATATTTGAAAAAAGGTTATGGTTAATATTACTTTATTCTTATAAATAGCTTGTTAGTTCGAGTATGAAACTTATTAGTTGAATATTTTCTTATCATGTTGTTGTGGAGAAGTCTGTGATCATCAGTCCTCTAGATTCACGAAATATTGAACAAAGTGGTTAGTATTTGAGTATGTATTAATTGTTAGTCCTGCTATTAAACTTATCAGTTTTTGTATTTGCATCAGAACCTGAAAATGATTCTGCTGTTGATGGTAGTGCAGCAGATATTGAAAAAAATGCTGCTCTTGGTGGTAATTTTTAACATATAAGTTATTGTGTATATATGATTACTTTATGTTTATTTAGAATTAGTTTTTTTTCATTTGTGGGGTCTACCATTGTTGCTGAGGATCCCATAACAGTTGGGATAAATGTTATCATTGAAGAATTGAGAAGTGAACTTACTCTTGGCATTTATCTAGTTTTCTACTTCTACTTTGTGTTTTTGATTTAGTATTTAGTTTTTTTTCTTCTATTTGTGTTTTGTAGTTAAGGTTAAGAAGACCTATAGAAAGCAAGGGGCTACGAAGAAGGTTTCAGCTGTTTGAAATACACTTATTCATGAGGATTTTTCTACTAGAGATGATGATTTTGTTGATGAGCCTCCTCTGGTGGTGGCTGCAAACAATCAGGACAAAGAAATGGTTGTTACATCACCAGAAAAGGAAAGAGCAACAAAGAGAGTAATAAATTGATTAGGGCTGTAGATATAGGTGAGAAAGGAAAAAAAAAGGTTTCTGGTGTGAAGGATAATAGGGCAAAACAAAAGGTTTCTGAAGGGAAGGGAAATAAGGAGGCTGTGAAGAAGCCCGTTGATAAGAAGGGTGATGAGATGGAAGTAGGCATTCAAAGAAATCTTCTGCTGCGGAAAAACGCAAGTGAGAAGTCGGAGATAATGTGGCTGAACATAGAGTTTCAGAACCTTTGGTGATGAGAACTGTTCCTTCTCATCGTTTAGTAGGGAATACTAATGATAGTACAAATATTGCACGCTAGATTAAACAAATTGCTAAAGTTGAGCTTTTCGGAGGTTCTAGGTATTTTATTTTACTTTATGCATTTATGATTTTACTTTATGTGTTTAGACATTCACTTTGAATATTTTAGTTTTAGTTCTTTGCATAATAACTAGAATTATTTAAAATCTTACTAGTTTAGGTATTTTGTCCTTTACTTTTGGTGTTTCAATGTTTGGTTTCACTATACATTTTAATTGTTGATGTGTTTGTTTAAGTTTTTAGTTTCATTATTTGATAACTTTTTTTGTAGAGTATCAGTATGAATAGTTCATGTAATTTTCCATTTTATTTATGAATTTAACTATATAGTTTTATTATACAATAAGTCGCTTTATTTAATTTAATTATGATATGGTTGTGTATTAAATAAACTTGATATTTTAAATTTCAATATGTTTACTTTATGTATTTAATCTGTTAGTTTGGGTATTTATGTGCATAGTTTGTATGTTTACCAACTTACTCTATTATGTTTTTTTCCAGGATTTTCAACAAAAAAAATTCCTGGAAGCCAGCATGTAATGGTCACAGATTTTGGCTCTAAACTCACTGATCATTAGAAGGTTGATGTTGAGGCAATTGGTTTCGGGATTCTATTAAAGTTAGGATTGAGTATTGCACTTCCTATGGGTATAGTGCCATGGTTAGTAGGTAATTTTAAATCTTCTACCCGTGTTCAATATGTTGGGGTATATAGGTATTTTGTTACTGCTGATGATGTGTATGATGTGCATTTCTTTCCCCGTAATCCTAGAAGGAAAGTTGATTAAAAGAGAAATTATAGTATGGAATTGAAGGATAGTTATAGGGCAAGGTTTGGCAGGGAATCAGAAAAAGATATACCCCTTCAATTGCTTTTGACAAGGATAAATGAACTTAAAGAGGGTGGAGATGAGTTTAAAAGACTCTTTATAATTTATTGCTCTTCATATTTGTTTGCTCCTATATCTACTGGTAAGGTAGATACGAAGATCCTTGAAGCTTTTGAGAATGTTGACGAGATTAAGAATATCGATTTGTGTAGTTTTGTCTTAGTTCAAATGGATTTAATGATTAGGACATATAAGAGTAATGAAGAGTATCAAACATTCAAACATGTAGTGCTTGTGTGCTTATCCTTCTGATTGAGTATTTGCATAGATTTCCTGTCCGTGGTGTATTGGAGCCAACATCTCTCCCTCTAATCATGCATTGGACTGATGCGAAGCTAAGGGAGATATTTTGGTTGTTTAAAATTGGAGGGGGTTATGACAGAACAATTATGGTGCAAGATGGCTAGCCAATTAGTTATGCTGGAAAAGTGAAAGATGAGGTTTTGACTCAGCCTGAAATTGGAGCTCATTCAGTTCAAACTGAAGTTGTAGCTCCAGTTTCTCGGAGTGGGAAAGAAAATATTGTTGATGATGTCCCTGAAGATGATAATGAGCTAAGGTTCAAAATCCCAGAGGGAGTTATGACCAATTCCCTGATTAAAAGGGTTGCTAAGAATGTAAGTTTTTAAAACTTTTACCTTATGTATTTGTTGTGTTAGTTCTGGCTTTTAATAAGATTATCTGTGTTTCAGTATTTAGTTTAACTATTTATTTTTAGATTTTGATGTGCTAGTTTTAGGTGTTTAGTTTCATTATTTGATATTGTTGACTTCCAGTATGATTAGTTAATGTGCTTAATCTTTTAGTTTAGGTGTTTAATATTTTAGTTCAATTTATATATTAACTATTTATGGTTAATTTTATTATACTTTCATTGGGTATTTAATATGTTTGTCTAGGTGTTTTAGTGTTTAGTTTCAGTATAAATTTATTGATATTCTATGTAAGCTTATGATGAGGCTCTCATGATTGTGAATCGTAACTTTGAATTTGTTACTGTTGATATGTATGAGATATTGGAGAAGGTTGAGGGTGATGTTGTGGCTGAGGCATCGCGCAACTTGCAACCAAGTGCAGGGACTACTGTAGAAACCTAGACTCAATAGGAGGATTTTGAAGATTCACAAGAGTTTTGGAGTGACAACTTATTTGCTATGGTTAATGAAGTTGTCAACAATTGGAGAAGAAGGACACATAACCAACCTATCCCGACTTTTAACTTGTTTCCCGATGGTGAATTAGAAGGCCTAAAAGGATCGTCTACAGCTGTGTAACCCCTAAAAAAGGAGTTTAAGATGTTTGGAAGAACCTGTAATTCAAAACTAGATTGAGTTTGTGGTGTGATTTGAATATAGGGATTTGATGTATTTGAATGATGAATGATTCTAAATGTTTAATTTGCTAGGTTATTGGATTTGTTTTGTCGTAACTAGATTAAAACTTGTACTACCTCTGTTTTGTTGGATGTAGCACCATAACCTTAGGTTCTTGGAGGTGAATGAAATGAGTGAATGAAATGAGTGGGTGAAATTGAATTTAGAAAGGAAAAAGTAGAATGAGTTGATGAAATTGAAAGAATTTTGCCATAAAAGGAAAGTGTGTCAAATTCACAAAAACAACATAAAAAGGAAAGTGTGTCTCATTCAATGAAACCCATGGAGTAATTTCTTATGATGATTCTAGTATTAACTCAGTTCTGAAGTTTATCACTTTAGTTATATTGTTTCTTGATTTAGTTTCTTACTAATGTTTAATAGTTTGTCTAGTAATGATATTTTGGATGTTGAAATTTTGCTTTTCCAAATTTACTAGTTTTCTGACTGTTACTTAATGTATTGTTCTTTTTATAACCATGCATTCTTTAGGTATATAGTTCGGTTATTTAGCTATTTAGTTTTATTTTTTAGTTAATTAGTTGAAAAATTAGAAATTTTTTAGCCATGTGCCGTGGTTTAATTTTCGACCCTTATATTTTAATTTACTTATTCTAACAATAGTTCATGTATATTTTCATTTAGTTTATTTATTAAAGTCATTATTTTCAAACACTGATTGCTTGGTTGGATATATTTTTATTTAATTAAACTGTACTTGTTAGTTCAGGTGTTTAAAACTTTTGAAGCGCAATTGAAATGATTTGTCTCTGAATTTAAGTTAATGGTACAAAATAATAATGTAAATACAATGTCAACTTAAATCTCATAGGTCTAGACTTGTTGCTTTGGTGTCTTTGTACCAAACTTCTTTGTCTTTGGTTTCTTTCTCTGCTTCCATCATTCAATTCCACTGCTTCTTCCTTTTATATTTGTGGGAGATGGATCTTGGATTGTTGGTGGTTTAGCGATGGAAGATTCCGCTACGCTACTGGAGTTTTCATGTTCCTTTCTAGTATTTGAGACAAGAATTTCCTCTACCTTTTCATTGTCTTTTTTGAAGCTTTCTTCAAGAAGTTTCCGGGTTTCTATGCCACCTTCACATTTCAGGACCAGATTGTAGTATTTTCTTTCCATTTGTTGTCACCAGGGAACTTTGTCTTTGATTTTGTCCAGTTCTTGATTTTCTTGTGCTGCTTTCAGTTTGTCTCATACATGTATTTTAGCAATTTTTGTCCATCGCTTCAAAATGTATTGTTATGGTCTCTCACTGATTGAGTTGATGTGTAATATTCAGATACAGTGAAAGCAGAGCATTCCTTGCATAAAAAGATAATTATCCATGTATAAAAGTTAGTAAGATAAACATCTGAATTAAAGCTCTGAACCATAAAATGTCCAACATTTTAAAGTTAAATATGAAAATGAAGAACTTATAACACATATGTAATATTAGAAATTTTCTATGAAACCTACTTAGAAAAACATGAACATGTGAATCAAGAGGTAATGATCCAAACAGTGGAACTAAAGATATTAACAAAAGAGGTAACACGTATATTCTATTTTATCAGTATATACTTGTTTCTTCAAAAGTTTTGCAAGAGCAATTTATTTCCACCATTCCACCTTATTGTGTGAGTGTCCCAATTTCAATTTTTGTATCATCTTCTTCTGGACTTACTATATACTTTGCTGCCGATGTTATGGTGAAACGTTTAGATGCTTTGGTTGCTTGTGCAATTTTGTATTCCTTCCCAAATTTATAGTTCATTGATAACGTATACTCTTGAGCTGCATGTTTTAGTAGTTTTGATCCATGTATAGCTGACTATGGCACTGATTTTGAGCATTGATTTTCCTTTGCTATTTCCTTTGCTCTCCAGCGATCAATAGTCTCATTGATGATGGTTAAGAACCTATTCAGTGTGGTCATTTTGCTGGCGTTGAATGAAAAAGCTTTGTTTGTGCTCTCACTTCGTTGTGATGAAAGAGTTCCGGCGGAGAAAAAGTCTTTGCTCATTGCAGGGCAACACTTATATCTAATAGAATAAAGCCTTGAGCTATTCCTCGTCTTCAGGTTGAAAAGTCTTTTCATATTGTTCCATGTCATTTGAAATTCATCTTCTTTTTACAGTATTTCAAACAATGCTCAAATGCTTCTTGAAGGGACCATCCTTTTTTTAATTCCCCAAAATGACTAATGGCATTTTGTGTAATGTGGCACGGGCACAACCTATGCCGTGTGTTTGTGAAAATCTGTAAAATTTCATGAATAATTTTATTTAGGACAAGTTCATATATAAACATATGATCTAAAACACACTAAACACAAACTAAATACATAAACATGGAATGTAATTGTTAATGAATAATGTTCTCATTAATCTAGTGTTCTTTTTGAGAAACAAAACTGAAATTATACATAAGATGCTCTGAACAAACACAGGAACTAGTGAACTAAAAACTAAAGGTAAGTATATAAGAATATCAACCCAAAATAGTCCAGATCAATTGAATTTAAGAATGGTTACCTTTTCGATTGCTTTGGCCATGGCTGGATCTTGGTCTGTAAATATTTTTACTGGCTCTTTACCACCCATTGATTTTATGAAAACATCGAGATGCCATACAAAAGTTGAAGCTTTCTCATCAGCAGTGAAAACACATCCAAACATCACTATATTGCCGTGGTTGTTCATTCCGACTATTGGAGCACAAATCAAGTTGTATTTGTTGGTCATGTATGTTGAAGAATCATTTAACAAAGTTAGATCATGTTACTTCATGTGTTAACGCATTTACATAATTTATTTAATATGTTACTTCATACGTTTATGCAAATTTGAAAACACCTATATTGTCAACGAAATACATAAAGGTAAAATTTAGACCATGGTGAATCATCAAGCATAATTATATCACTTTAATTCATGTTTTCATGCTGTTACATCGTATGTTTAAAAAAAATTACTTTACATGTTTTAGAAAATTTAAAAACAGCCAAATTTTCTCAAAAAAATGGATATAGGAAATTCGAAAGCATAATAATATATGTTATTTCATGTGTTCATCAAGTTACTTCATGTATATAGCATACTACTTTATGTATTCACGCCGTTAATTCATGCGTTTAAATGTATTTTATGAAATCTAAACCATACCTGTATTTTGTGTCAAATACCATTAGATTGCCATAGAGGGAGTATTCTTCCTTCATCATTGAGTCCCTCCAAAATGATTTTGTTAGACTACTGTTATCATCAAATTTAACTTTGAAGAATAAATATTCCTCTTTGGTACTCTTATGTGACAGTCTTTCAATTACTTGCTGAGCATCGCCTCCTTCAATCTCTTTCATGAGCAACTTGTTCACGTAATTTAGATGATCCTTAATCGTGTGTCCTAGATTCTAAATACCACCAGTTTCAAAAGCCATAAACGTGAATGGCTAGGTTTTAATCTCGCGCCTTCCACATCTCCTACAGGTTTCCCCCTTTCCTCAGTAATTCTCCTTTCACTTCTCTGCAAACACTATCATTTGAATCGAGTGAAAGGATGATTGTGAGAGGTCACATGATGAAAAATTTCATTGCCTCCATCGATGAATTTAACCCGAATTCCAACTTTGCATCATGTTCTCGCACCTACATTTTCCCTTGTTTTTCTTATTTTTTCTCAAACACCTCATCAATGATATTGTTATGGAAGGTGTGTCAGGTGTTTCATTCTTTACTTTCGTGTTTCCTTGACACGAGCAGGAAAAATAATTCTCTATGATGATTCCATATTTTTTTTACCTTTTTGTGTTGAAGATCGCACCCTAAATCCCAACGCATTTGATTGTTTTCGGTATAAATCATGATATTTTGATATTGTTTTTGCTCTGAAACCTGTGAAGCTTTCCGTGACATCAACTTTCAATAGGTCTCTTTAATTAGTGACAAAATCTGGTCCTGCAAATATGTATAGTAACTAATTACATCCACTATTTTTTTGCTTAGTTCGTGTATTTTATAATTTAGTTCGACCTTCATAAATAGTTATTTAGTCACTGAAAAATATGTACAGATAGGTACAATATCAAAATATTTTGATAACAAATATAGCTAATTAAATTTCAGACCTTCAGCATCATAATGCATCGTGTATTTGTTGAGTTACATAATTTATTTAACATATTATTTCTTGAGTTACAATAAATTTTAAACATCAAAATTTTATTAACAAAATACGTGTAATTGAATTCTCGATATTGATGAATCATCTAACAAAGATCATTTTACTTCATGTGTTAATGCATATACATCATACATTTAATATGTTATTTGATATGTTCCTGAAAATTTAAAAACACCTAAATTTTCCCATCAAAATGCATACAACCAAATTCCAGACCTTGGTAAATTATCCATCATAATAATATCATGTTATTTAATGTGTTCATGCAATTAAATCCAGTGTTTATCATAATACTTTATACCTTTTAGCAAATTAAAAAATACATAAATTTACTCAAAAAATTGCATATAGAAAAATTTCAAACCTTGGGGAATTATCCATCAGAATAATATCATGTTATTCCATGTGTTCATGAAGTTACATCCACTGTTCATCATATTATTTCATATGTTTTAGAAAATTATAAAACACCTAAATTTCCCCAACAAATTGCATATAGCCAAATTTTAAACCTTGGGGAATCATCCATGAGAATAATATCACATTACTTCTTGTGTTCATGCAGTTACATCCAATGTTCATGATATTACTTCATACGTTTCGGCAAACTAAAATACACCTAAATTTCCCCAGTAAATTGCATATAGCCATATTTCAAATCTTAGGGAATTATCCATCAGAATAATATCACGTTACTAATGTGTTCATGCAGTTGCATCTCATGTTCATCATATTACTTCATACGTTTAAGCAAACTAAAAAAAAACCTAAATATCCTCAATAAATCTCATATAGCCAAATTTTAGACCTTGAGGAATCATCAATCATAATAATATCACGTTACTTCATGTGTTCAAGAACTTACATAAAGTGTTCATCATATTACTTCATATGTTTCAGCAAATTAAAAAACACCTAAATTTCCTCAACAAATTGCATATAGCCAAATTTCAGACCTCGAAAATCATCCAGAAGAATAATATCACGTTACTTCATGTGTTCATGCATTTACATCAAGTTTTCATCATATTACTTCATTAGTTTCTGCATGTTTAAAAACACCTAAATTTTTTCCTTAAAATGCACATACATATATATATATATATAACTAGATTCCTGGAAACAAATCACAATACAAAAACGTTAATTCATGTGTTCTTGCAATTACTTCATGCGTTTAACTGTATGTACACTTGGATGTAAATTTCTTGAATTTTCAGATAGAACATATTCATTCTTTCTCCCTCATACAAAACAATTGTATTACCTTGAATTGTTTTGTTTTCCATAGTTTATAACAGCAACACCTTAGATCGTAGAATTCAACCATTAATTTCATATAATTGAGATTTCAACCATAAAACTAATATTTTCATCTGTAAATTTCATATTACCTCGATTATTTCACCTTCACAGATTGTAGAAGCTTTCAAATCTGCCGTTCTTTTATCTTTCCATTGCAAAATTCCCCAATTTTGAAGCTAAAATTTGATTTCTTCAGCTTTGTGATTTTTTTTGCAGATTTTGATTTTGAAGCTCTATCGCGAATCTGAACAGTAGATTTGCAGAGCTTTGATCGCCGACTGCAGAGCTTGAATCCGGTGTTTAGTAGCTTGAATTCAGATTAAGTTTTGGGAGGAAAGAGATCTGCCAGTTATTTAAAAGGAGAGAGAAATCCGGGGTCTTTTTTTCCAGTTTTGTTATAACCCGCTTTTGACCCATTTTTAGTCTATTTTCCTATTTAGCAACGTAGTCCCTATTTTTCAACTCCATTGGTATTAATTGCAGCCTGGTCTCTCGTCTCACCATTTACTATGGTGAGATGGTCTTGCTGAAGTTTTTCTTAAATAATACTTACCTGCAGAATATACGTAGAATATTGAAGAAGCGTAGTATGCAAATTAAGATTTAAGAAGAAAGTTGTTTAAAATGTTAGGATTCTTTGTTTATATTTGTAGAGTCTATCAAGAAATAGAATTATTTTTTAAATCTAATTTACCTTTAATATTTATCCAAGTTATACTTGGAAATGATTTTTTTGGAAGTAAATAAATTTCATTTCAATCAAAATTTTCAGCATTTACATCATATTCACCTCATCACCATCAACTACTAACTCTCCAAAATCATAAGTCTAGCACAATTTACCCTCAACTTTGATTTAGCCCAAGCCCTTGTCACAATACATTGTAAAATATCTCTAACTACTATTTCTTCTTTATCAAACTTACCAAAACTGATTACCTTTCTCCATTTTCATATTCTGTAAAGAGCCTCCGCAGCCGCCATTTTGATTAAATAGCTTCTCTATCATTTGCCTTTCCCATGTAGCAACAACCAGTTCAGCTCTGAGTTTTGTAGCTCTTGTTCCTTCTCACCCGCATCCATGTCAAAACATCTTCTCAGACTCTTTTTGTTTTCTCACGCCCATAGAACATGTGCCTCATTGTTTCCTCTTCATCACAGAAATAGAATTTATCTTCCAATTGAGAACCGAATCTTCTCAACCGATCCTTTGTAGTCAACTTCTCATGGAAAGCCATCCACCAAATGAATTTAGCTCTCGGTCTAGCATAATTCCTATATAAGAGCTTTCTCCAACCCACGTCATCTTCCTCCCTTTTGATACTTTTGTAAGTTTTCCTCATGCTGAACTTTGCATTGTCAGTCTGCTTTCTCATGCCTCCGAATCCTTCACCTCGTCCCTGGTCTTTGACATACTTTTGATAACCCGGGAGCAATCCTTAGGAAACACAGTAGGCATCACATCATCCCCTTGTATGTAGTATTCATATATCGATCTGATACACAATCTATTAGATTTTTTACATAAATTCCACAGATTCTTCAGCATATTGGCTTCACTCTAGTCTTTTCAAGAAACAACATTTAGCCCTCTTGATTTCTTACCATCATAGACTTTTTCCAAAGAAATAGGATCCTTTATTGTTACTAAATCCCCACCACTCCAAAGGAATGATCTACACAAAGCTTCCTCATGCTTCAACACAGCTTTTGGCAAAGGAAAACTCTGCATCCAGAAGTTAACAACAACAAATAATACACTATTTATCAGTTGGAATCTCCCAGCATAGCTCAGTGTTTTGGCACTTCAATGTTTCAACTTACTAACCATTTTTTCAATTAGCGGTTAACATGTAAATAGGTTAGGTTTCTTGCTTTTTAGGGGCACTCCCAAATGCCTAAAAGGTAATTTTCCTTCTTCAAAGCCAGTGAACTCAGTGATCTGTTTCTTTACTTCATCATTAAAAACACCAAAGTACACTTTACATTAAGCATTGTTAACCTTCAAGCCTGTTGAATCAGCAAAAATTTTATAGGCAGCTATTAGGGTTTGTACTGATTTTAACTCCCCTTTTGTCATCAACTGTACATTATCAGCAAAACTCAAATTGGTCAGCCCAAGTTTCTCATATTTAGCATGAAAAACTTTGCAATCCTTATTCACAAGCAATGTTTTCAAGCACCTACTTAAATGCTCCATGACAAGCACAAACAATAATGGGGAAATTGGATCCCCTTATCTAAGGCCCTCTTAGCTTGGATCAGTTTAGTATAGCTACCATTAATCATGTATTTAAAAGATACAGTCTTAACACATATCATAGTCCACCACACAAACTTACTTGGTATACCATCTTTCATCATTATGGCTTCCAGTGAGTTCCAATGTACTGTATCATAAGCTTTTTGAATATCCATTTGGAACATACGCCTTGCTCCTTCTCCCTATCTATTATAGCCTCTGATTAAATCAAAATCCATCATAATATGATCATGGATATTTCTTCCAGGAACAAATGAAACCTGCTCCATTATAACTATCCCACTAATCTCCTTGCTTAACCTGTCAGTCAACACTTTAGAAAATGATTTTATACATAGTGGTACAACAAGAAATGGGCCTCAGATCCTTGACAGCTTTAGCACTCTGATGCTTAGGAATCAAGGTTACCACAATACGGTTAACATCTCTGACAGCCTGTCATTATCAAAGTAATCTCTGACTCCAGCCATAATGTCCTCCCTGATCAAATCTCAGTTTGCTTTAAAACATTTAGCTGTAAAACCATCTTCTCCTGGGGTCTTTAGATCTCCTATACTTTTCAAGGCTTTCGAAACTTAAGGTTCAGTAACATTAGCAATTAATGTCCTCTGAGCATCTCTGTCCACTGCATTGCAACTTTTCATAATCCCCACATCAATACATTTAATACTTTCAGCTATCTTTCCCACCAAATTCTCATAGAAAGAATAGGCTTCCTCCTCAATTTCAACATGAACTTCAATTTCAATGCCATCACTTCTCACTATTTTCGGAATACCCAGGGCGGCTTTGTTTTTTGCATTAACTGAGGCATAGAAATAATTGTTGTTTTCATCTCCCAATCTTAGCCTATTAACTTTGGATTTCTGCCTAGCAATCTTCTCATCAATCTCATGCCATCTATTTACTTTTGCAATATAGTCAGTCACCCCTTGTATCTTCTTTTTATCCATTATATCAACCATCAAATCATTTTTGTACAAATCTTAACTAAATTCTGGCTTGCTCCAACTTCAATTTTGTATCTGCAATTTTTTGTGCACTTTCAAATCCTCCTGCAATCTGAGCAGCTTCCTCCATACTCTAAACATATGTCTGCCAATCATATTCTTACTCCAACTAGTCTATATGGTATTCAAAGTATCAGAGTCCTCCAAGAGGCAATTTAAGAACTTGAACTTTTTACCGAATTTTCTATGCACTTCTTGCATACCCGATTCCAATTAAGGAATGATCAGAGACTCCAAGAGCTAGGTTCTCCACTCTGGCTGTGGGAAATTTCTAAAACCATTCAACATTAGCTATTACCCTATCAATATTTGAATTGATTACACCCTCCAGATGTATATTTGTCCATGTGTAATAGTCACCCTCAGAATTACCTTCAAATAACCCCACTTTATCCATAATTTGTTCCAGATCCCAAAATTCCTGAACCTGAAAATCATTTCCTCCTATTCTATCCTTAGTTTTTAGGATTTTATCTTGCATCCTCAACTATTATCCAAGGCCCATGCATTTTATCTTGCATCATCTCTAAATCTGCCCATAATTTTTTCCTATTCTTCAACTAGTTATCAGCATAAATAGCTATAAACCAACTCCGTAGTTCTCCATTTCCGCCCCTTAGTTCACAACACATCATCTGATCAGTAATCTTTACTACTTTCAAATCAATTTTCTTCTGGTCCCATAAAATTCATATTCTGCCATTAGGATGACAGTCATAATTATCAGAAAAACACCATTTATCTCCAAATCTTCTCCTAACTTCCTCCTTTTTGTCTTTTCTAACTCTTGTTCAAGTAGGACATCAAGCATTAGATTCATAATATATAGACGGAAGTTAATCTCTCTAATCTTTGATGAATTATTCATCCCCATAAAATTCCAGGATATAATCATGGTGCATGCCCTAAGGCATCAAACAAACCAATCCTAACCCTCTGACTCTCAGATTTCTTCTTGACTTTTTATTTCATTCGGGTTCAGCTCCATTTTACCTTTCCCCTTGCTTTTAGTTTTCACCACACTCTAGTCTTGGGGTATCAGTTCAGCAACAACCTCTTGGATTTCAGATATTTTTTCACCACTCACCTTTTTCTCCTTGATATCATCAATTTGGGCTCCCATTTCTACACAACTTTAGTCTGAGCTTCCTTTTTTTTTGCAACAGTTACCTGCAATTAGGCACTTATCACAGAATTGAGGCTTCCATTCCAGCACAATATCTTGTTTAATTTTGTTCCCCTCAACATCTTTACTAATCACTGAATCTGGGATTTTCTGAGAAATATCAACATCAACCAAAACTCCAGTACATGACACTCTCAACTTACTAGCAGTACATTCATCTATAAATAATGATTTACCCACTGCATTACCAATATTTTCCAGGATCGTAGCTCCCCACAAATGCAAAGGCAACTTAGGCAATTCAATCCAAATAGGTAAAACTTCACCATATCATTCTTCATACACAAGTTCTTCTTCCAGATATGTAAGAACATAGTCATATTAAAGATAGCATGAGGTCCCCTCCTCAGTACCTCATCTTTGTCCTGGATTGATTTAAACCTTAGAATGAAATATCCTTCATCATTGCATAACATCTCAGGAAATCAACAAATGACCAGAATCTGACCATGTATCTTCTTAAGGCATTCATAGTTAAATACCCTCCAATCACATACATAATCAGTGCAGAATCCCAGTATTTAATCTCTTCTTGAGCATCCTCCAAATCAATATCAATTTCTATCTCTCCATTCACAATTTTTGGAGCTATGAAGTAAGTTTTAAACCTTTTTCTTGCACCCGATTTCCACTAATAACATCAACCCAGAGCTTATTAGTTTCAATTTCAGCTGAATTAGTGTTTGCCTAAGTTCAATTCACCTCCTGAATGATCTATACCTCCTGATCTCCGATTTGTTCGTCTGTCATCCTCTGTTCCTCATCTCTTTTTGGATGGTTTTCTTTGCTCTCCAGTTTGACGTCCGTCCAATCCTCCGATGACAGGACCACCGTTTTCCATGCCCAGCCCCGTCCTTTCCCCATGTTTTCTGATCACACCAGCAGTATGTGTTTATCGCCCATACATCAAGGGAGGGAGTTTTATTTTTTTAGTATTCAACAATTGTTACTTGGAAAAGGTTTTAACAGAAATAATTTTTATCTTTAAATTTCTATCAAATTAAAATTTGGTTTTTATCCAAGTTATCCAAAGGTTTTATTTAATAAGAGAGCACAACTTAAATAAAAATAAGGCCATCCATTTCAAAAGTATTAACCCTCCCTCGTTCCATCTGTTTTCGCACTCTTGCTTTTTTAACACTATTTTCCATCAAAGTTTGATCGCATATGTGAATAAATATATGAATAACAATATTATCGTATATGATATTGTTCAATTCGTCATAACAAATCGTTTCTAAATATTAACCTTTTATTTTCCGTTATTATACTTATGTAAAGATACTAACAGTCAAATATGTTTTTTAAACAACATGATAGTTCTCTCTCCGCAAAAACAGATGGGATGGAGGGAGTAATTTTGTATTTTCTATAGAATTATTTTTGCTTTAATATTTAATTATTTTTGCTTTAAATGAAATAGTCTACTATGATTTGCTTTTTTAATGGTCAACTCAAAAAAATTATAGAACTTTGACCCCATATAAATTTCCTGGTTCCACTCTTGAATTTAACCAGAAATTATTAAAATATGAATATAATCGAGTATTTTTTTTATATAAGTTCATCTGAATTGTTCTGTAGTTTAAAGTAAATAAAATTTTCCTTGTTTACTTCTAAATTTTTTTCTAGGATTCTTCGTCAGATTTAATGTAAGGGGATAATGATTTGAATGTCACACATTCTATTATATACTCTTATTAAATTTAAAATTGTAATAATGTCCTCTTTATATTTAAATTTAATTTAATTATAAGAGTATATAATAAGATATCATGTCTTCTTTACTTTGCTTGATCTTTTAATATAGTCTATGAAATCACTACTGCAGGAACCCTACATAAGTACCGGTAATCCAGTATATAGGCATTGGTTATTTGCCCCCCTGAAATACCGGTGCCTAAGTATGTGGGTGCTGAAATGTAGTTGCACTAGTACATAAAATCAGTGATGGAAGTTCATACCTAGCACCGATAAAATGATACCGGTGCCAATTATAATGTAGTGGTGCTGGTTAGGTCGAATGCTTCTGGTGTCTAAATAACCTGTGACCCTATTGGTTCCTAAATAACTTGTGACCCTAACGGTGCTTAGAAAAGAAAACCGGTGCTAATAATAACCAGCACTGCTTGTTGATCGTTGCCGGTTCTGAATGTAAAATTGTTGTCTTGTGATTTTATATTTTTGCACCACTTTAATTTAAGCATCACTTTAAGAACAATTGTCGGTTCTTATAATTAGAAGGATCTGATACACTTAGCACCGATATAATATTCATACTGGTGCATTTTTTCAGCAACGGTTGTTAAAATAACGAACCGATGCTGGTTTTAATTCTCATTTGCAATGCTAATTTACTCTAAATATAATTGCAAAGAATTAAAAATAGATTGAATTGAACTAAGAATAATTTTAAACAATACGAAATGATCAATGTAAAAACTACATAAGTTTAAGAAATTCATCAATGAACCAAAAAATTCATAAAACAACAGAATAAAAAACAAATAAGTTTTTTATCCTCCATTTTACAGCAGGAGGTCCTCAGAAGTCCTTCATTCCTTTGAATATACGACCCAAGATTGGCACCATCTGTTAGATACATCTACTATCTCCTTGCCATTATATGCTCCTTGTCCATGGGGAAATACATGTTGTACAAAATATCCCAACATTAATTAGTTGAAAGCATTTATTAGGTATGAAAAACAAATGATTAATTCATAATTTATTGACTAACCTATAGAATATCAGTATAGGTAGTCTTGAGCACAAGTTTTTCCATGAACAAGAGATGGGTATTGGATACCATATGTGTTTTTCTTACAATTCAAAAAATGTGGAGAGACCAAAGTAGGAATGAAGCTTAATGAGAGGTCAATCTACATGAGGGAAGTGAAGCAAAGGTTGCTCCATTTACTGTTGGGACTTATAGTTTATCTATGACTTATGGGATTACACTAGATCATATAATAGTTATTTTGATCTAAGTGTTACAATAACACATTTACCATTTCTATATTTGACATAAGAGGTTTTCTTGTAATAGGGAACAATGATTGTTCCATTGCAAATGGATGTTTTGTGGGTTCTCAAAATTAGAAAACTATCTTTATTTGCTTGAAATGAGTAAACAAGTTTATGACGTAAATATTAAAATGGCTAAAAACAAATTATTCGAGTCCAATATACCTCAGGAAGTGGGAGGTTGTTGTTGTACCTCTCAAAGATACAATTTATAAGCCCTTTTAGCTTACTAAATACAATTAAGTAGATAGTGGCAAGTCGGGGTCGTCCACAGAGACGAGGGATATTCCTAAGGGTTTACACATATAAGGGTGTATATAAACCTAGATATAGATATATACATACAT
>JAULKM010112632.1:0-22644 GCA_032355605.1 Rubia tinctorum
ATATTACGGAGAATCTAAATATATCTCATACGGTAGTTTTATTGTTTATATACTATATAAAATTTATGGTCAAACATACCTTGAGAAAAAAAAGGCAAAAAAGTGTGTCAATGTTAGTGAACCAGAGGGAGTAATAAACATACACCTGACCCGTTTTTGCACATAGAGCTCTTCCCAGAACTTCCCGATGACGCCGGGTTCCAGTGCTTAGTGCACGTCCCGTACGACCATTTTCCGTCCGTTGCATCCGTTTGCAAGACATGCCGATGTGTAAATGGTCTTTCTTCGTCTGTCAAGGGATGTGCTCTCTGATTTAATTAGATTAAATCTGGTCCATTAATCTAATTAAATGAGTCGTTAGGATGTGTTCTCACATAAAAGTGAGTGTTCTTACATAAAATAGGTATTCTCGCATGTTCCCTATTCTATATACACACACACGATATAATCAATAATACATAACCTTACCATTAAAATGATTGAAATTTTATACCATATATCCGAACAAAGAAGAAACTAATTATTTAAAATAAAATTGATTACCTACAAGCAGCAAGCGAATCAATACATAAATAATTTTAATTTTTATATTTAATCATAAATGATAACCATAATAATGTATAAGGTTGAAACTATTTTGATACAATCAAGTAAATGATAAAATAATTTTACCATTTACTTTCCTCAAATAAATTCCACTAACATATAAAACAACTATTTTTTCATATAGTTTCTTTTTTCTCTAATAAAAAAATTAAAACAATAAATCTAAATTATTTTATTAATTAAATTTAAAACATATAATAGTAATGGAGTCAGTCTCTTGAAAGAGGGTCATTCCATAAGTTATGGAAAGACCAAAGTTTATAAATTAGAAGAAATAAATATAAATTTTTTAAAGCTGTAAATAATAGTATAAATAAAAAGCTGAAAAAGAAATTAAAACAAATAGAGTAAAGTGGTGCATATGAGACTTGACAACTCATAATTACTAAACTACTCTATTCTTTGTATTACACTCATTGTACTCTAGTCTTTGTATTACACTCATTGTACTATCTCTACCATAGAATATGTATGATGAAAAAGTTCCCCTACAACACACTCACTCACATTTTACACACAAGTCCTTCCCATTTTCTACAACTCTACCACACTCCATTTTCTAAACAAGAATCCACACACTATATATCCCAGTAACACTAAAACACTATCATATTCAACCATCTCTTCCACATTCCATTTTGAATCTACTCTATTCTATTTTCATTTCCAAGCCATAGTAATTCATGCTTAATTACTATGGAATATCCAAACACTAGCTTTGCCTTATTCAAAAGAAAAACCACTACCATGCTCAATAAATCATCAAATCATCAAAGATCAATTCTTTGCTCAAAACAAAGGTAAGAGAACATAAATAATTCTCTCCTTAGTAATTTTACCTTCTCCTTATAAATAGATACCTTATTTTATTTGAAAATCTCTAAATAACAGGAATTACAAGTTTTGGATATGATGGAAGGATTTCTCAAAATAAAAATGGAGGAGAAAGTCGAGAAGGTAAAGATCTAGGTTATCCAAGTCATTAATATGACATGGATAAATAATTCTAATCAAATTTAATATTTTACAACCTCAAATGTGACATGCAATATAATTCTAATAAAATTTCAAAAATGAAAACAAGATTTTAGAAGAAAACAATATGTATATTTATTATCAAAAATAAATAACAAGTAAGTTCTTGATATCATTGAATTCAAGAACGGCATGCATGTTACCATCCATGGATGAATATAAGATTTTCCTTTTCAATCATTTTAAATTTGTGAAAAGTTATAGTTATTTAATATAATTTGTATCAAATTTAATATTTTTAACTTAAAATTTGACATGCAACATAATCCTAATGATTTTTTAAATCAAATTTAAGAATTTATAACTTAAAATGTTATATGCGAAACAATCCTAACCAAACTTAATATTATAAACAGTAATTGAAAAGGATACATATCTATATTGAAATAAAATTTATATATGTATATTTGCCCTTTATTTTTTAAATTTAAATTCAAGAGACAATTCTAATTTTGAAAACTAGTGTAAGAAAAATATAATCCTTAATATGAAAGTAATTCTAATATTTGAAATAAATGTTTATACAAAAACAACTATTGTTGGGAATATGAAACATGCAATAACATTCAAATCAAATTTTAATAAAGGAAATAATATTATTTATAAATATTTAAAAAATAATATTCTTTCAAAAATGACATGCAAGACCATTTTGCTCAAATATATTATTGGAAATAAAGTTTTATAAAAATACATCCTTAATTTGAGATAATATTTATAATTTGTCATTTGTTGTCAAAAAATCCTAAACATGCAAAGTAGTTTTCATAATTGGAAAATATCTTATAAAAGTATAACCCTAAATTGGAGTGATATCAACATGTTATTATTTGTGGTTAAAAATTATAACATGCAAGAGGGTTTTATACATGTAAATTAAATTTATAATTATCATCTCTCAATAATTTATAACACAAGATTATTCTAATATTGATAATAGGATTTTAGAGAAAAAAATACACACTGAAATTGCTCTAAAATTTTGAAATATGGACAAAAGATTCACTATCTTACCAATTAACCTTTTAAACATATACACTATAGTTCTCAATCTGAGAAAATTAATTATATATTTTAATTATATCCTTTATGTATAAGTTTAAATCAAATTGACATATATAATTTTAATTTAGATAAATCTTGTATTATTGCATTCAAAATTCAAGGTTTAACATTATTTGAAATTATAATGTACAATCAAAATCAAAATCATCATTATTGAAATTAAACTATAAACAAGGTAAACAAAAGAATGATCTTATGTTTTAACGAAATTAATATATAAATATATTTTTCATCATTATATTAATATGTATATCCAACACAAAACTCAATTAAATTACCTATCGATTTTATGAATTATAAAATCATTTAATTTGGAAAAGTGTTTAGAAAGAGAAAACTTCCACTTAAAAGGATCAACTAGTGCCTTTAGAAATATATAATACTAACGAAATGGAATCAAGAAACAAGATATTAACACAAAATCATTGTTTAAATGATAATTTGAGTCTAATAAGTATAGTACGTTAACAGAATGTTGCACACCCAAGAAACTGAAACTAATTTTCGAGAATGTTGACCCAAATTAAGGTGAGTGTTTCATCGTTTGAATAAATTGAATCTAACAGGATATTAGCATGCTATGTATGATTATTTGATTTCAATTTTCTTCTTTGATAAATCATGTCTTGCATAATATGTCAACTGTTATATTATCTAGTTTTAACCTGAAGTTGATATGAAGAGGATGATGTGTACTTTATCGCATCAAACTCAACTTGATTGATCTACGTGTATGACCGGCTTGTACTTTATCTTGCAGTGTCTATTTGATTGCTTGCTCTTTGCTACTTGAATTGAACTTGTTCTAGATATATTCGGGGTCCCGGTGTGATTGTAGTTCAGCCAAAGTCGATGGGAACAGCAAGGGCCGGACCGTACGACGAGCCCTCTTGCACGCAGTGTTCGGTATGCTAGCATTACCAATTGTTACCTGATAAGAACTTGTAAGTGAACATGTGAGCGGGCGTGGCTGACGAGAAGTGATATTGAACCTGTGGCTTTTGAGCAATCTTGAAAGTGAAATGTTTTTTGTCTATGCTTAGTTCGATAGTCATTGTACCTAAATAGGGGGTTGACTGTGACTAGGTATAACTGCCAGTATCCTTTTATTATATGTTAAGACACATGTGCTTACTTGTCTTTATGTGCTCATTAAATTCAACTTGGTAATTATTGGCGATAAACCTCACTGAGCAAAAGAGCTCAACCTAGTTTAAATAAACCCAACATGTACATTGGAAGTGCGAGAGTGAACGACAGTTAATGTGAGTGAAGTCTTTACTTATTTTGAGTTAAGATTCATAATAATTGTAATGATATTTAGTCATTAAACTTTAAATTTTATCCAAGTAGAATTGTAAAAGCTAAAACATCCATTGGATTGCAAATTCATTATGTAATAGTCAATTAAGATTCAGCTTAAACTTTGTATCACACTACCGCATAATTATGCTGCTCGATTCTTCACATCTGACATACCCGACTTTAAGTTGGCTCTCGCTAAGACACCCTAGCCCGACTCAATGCTCACTAATAAGCGGGACGATCAGAGAGGGGATGTTGACAAGTAAGCTCATATGTCCTAACACATAATTTAGGATACAAACGGTTATACCTAGTTGTACTCAAGCCCCTATATAGGTACTATGACTATCGAACTAAGTATAAACCGAAAACATTTTACTTTCAAGATTGCCCGAAGGTCACGTGTTCAATATCACTTCTTGTGAGCAACGCCCCCACACATGTTCACTCACGAGCTCGTATCAGGTAACAATTTGTAATGCTAGAATACCAAACACTGCGTGCAGACGGTCTCGTCGTACAGTCCAGCCCTTGTCGTCCCCGTCTACTTTGACCAAACTACAATCACGTCGAGGACCCCGAATTTATCAAGAACAAGTTCAATTCAAATAGTAAAGAGAAACCAATCAAATAGACACGGAAAGATAAAGTACAAGCCGATCATACACGTAGATCGATCAAGTTGAGTTTGATGCGATAAAATACCCATCATCCTCTTCATATAAAGTTCAGGTTAAAACTAGATAATATAACAGTTGACATATTATGCATGACATGATTTATTAAAGAATAAAATTCAAATAAAATAATCATACATAGGATGCTAATATCCCGTTAGATTCAATTTATGTAAGCGATGGAACACTCACTGACCAAAGGAGCTCACCCTAGTTTAAATAAACCCAACAGGTACATTGGACGCGCTAGAGCGAACGACAGTTAAATTGAGTGAAGCCTTTACTTCTTTTGAGTTAGGATCCAAAATAATTGTACCAATATTTAGTCATTAAACTTTAAATTTTATCCAAGTAGAATTGTAAAACCTAAAACTTCCATTGGATTGAAAGTTCATTATGTAATAGTCAGCTAAAATTCAGCTTAAACTTTGTATCACGCTTCCGCATAATTGTACTGCTCGATTCTTCACATCTGATATACTCGACTTTAAGTCGGCTCTCGGTAACATGGCCTAGCCTGAGTCAATACTCGCTAATGAGTGGGACAGTCAGAGAGAGGGTGTTACACCTAACAATTTCACCATTAACTCCAACCCCTTCACCACAAACACTAACATTTTCAATAATTAAATCCAAAACATCAGTAACAAATTCCCTCACTACCCTATCTACCAAAGAACCCCCAGCCTCACCAACCACCTCACTAGCCACTAAACCCCCAGCCTCAACAGCCACCTCACCAACCACTGAACCCCCAGCCTCATCAACACTAGCCGTCTCTCTACTCATTCGAACTACATCACTCAGCAAAGTGTCATATTTGAAGTCTTTAAATTCTTGGGTTGATTCACCCTCACCCGACTACAATTTCTTCATAGTAACTTTCAACCTTTTCTTATTTGGCTCCTTAGGAGTAGCAACAACAGAAACCTTTGGGGTAACAACACAACCAATCCTCGCAGACATACGTGCCAAGGAGGCAACTACACAACAAAATAAAATCACAAACTATATAAGCACATTACAAAAAAAGAAAGAATAACATAGATAATCACATAAAATAAATATAATGTATAAAGAAAATAAAACAACCACCCGAAGCATAGGAGTGCTGAATCCTTTTCAACTCAGAGTTAAGTGAAGGTCCATTTTTTGGATTTCCTCACAAGTGGCACAACATCTTAACACTATAACACATTTAATATACATAATACCTCAAAATAAGTAAGTAAATAAATGTAATACAGAAAAATTACAATCACCTTCAACTTTTTCAGGTTCAGCATTTCGAAATATGCCTTCAACTCCTCCAGGAAAAGCTAAAAAATATATACATAGTCAGGAACAATATATGCTTAAATTATAATATGACAGTAAATAAGAAATATAATTTAAAACACACACAGTATAACTTACTAATGCATAAAGTATACTAATATATGCAAATTCTAATGTAATGCCTAAAATAGATATCTTATCATTAATTGAACCAATTCACCCAAATTCAGACATTAAAAACCTTAGTATGGCCTTAGGATTCAAGAATTGTAATGCATGTAACAACAATAAAATATGTTTAATGTGGAATCATAAACTTAATATCTCTAACATAACACACAACCAACAATTCTTTGGATGCTCCATCACTGATAACATAACAAATGAAACCTGGTCTACAACCTTCATTTATGCCCAACAAACTAGGGATCTTAGAAAACACCTACGGTTTGATTTAACCAATCTTCAAGCTGCTCCAACAATTTATATATGAGATTTTAATGCAATTCATGATTTAACAGAATACAAGGGTAGGAAAACTCCTCCCCAAGGGAGTATATCTGATTTCAGAAATTTCAGAAATGACCTTAAGCTTTTAGAGATACAAACAGTAGGCTCCCAATTCACATGGCCAAATGACAGACTGAAAGATCCACTGTTCAAGAAACTTGATAAAGGATTAGCAAATAATGATTGGTTAAAAATCTATCTTAACTCTTCTATCCATATTCTAAATAAGGCTGGATCTGACCACTCTCCAATGCTCGTAACAATCCTTAACAATCGGATTACTCATCCCAAACCTTTTAGATTCCAGTAAATGTGGACAAACAAACTAGAAATTATTGAAGTAATAAAAAATGATTGGAATAAACCAGCTACTAATTCTCCATTAACAATATTAACTACAAAGCTATAAAGACTAAAATTAACAATTAAGGAATGGAATAAATACCACTTTGGTGATATCTTTAAAAACTTGAAAGAAGCAGAAGAAAATGTCAAATTAGCAGAATGAGTTTATCAGAATACACCTGTTGAACAATCATACATAGAACTTAAAAAACAAACAACAATTCTAACAAGAGCAATCAAAGAACATGAGCTATACTGGAAACAAAAATCTAAGATTAAATGGCTTCAAGAAGGGGATTCCAATACAGCCTACTTTCACAAAACTTGCACAGAAAGACTAACTAATCTTAACATTAATAAATTGAAACACAAGATGGAATTGGATCACTGATCCCCATACTATTCAAGCTGAAGGGTAATTTTTTTTACTAATTTGCTCACGGAATCAAATAATGACATCACTGGAGAGTATGCTAATTTCTTTCTGAAAAACATACCCTCCCTCATTGATGAGCAAGATAACCTGGATTTAATAAAAGATATAACCGAGGATGAGTTTAAAAAGGTTGTGTTTGGTTTAGGATCAAATAGTGCTCTTGACTCTGATGGATTTAGTGGTATCTTCTTCACCTACAGCTGGAACATAATCAAGAATGATTTATTAAAATCCTGTGACCAAATCATTAATGGTACTAAAATCCCTAAGAGTATAGCCTCAACCTGGATAACATTAATCTCAAAAAAGCAAAACCCATCCAATTTCTCTTAATAGAGGCCAATCAGTCTCTCCAATTTTACAAATAATTTTTTTTCTTCAAAAATCATGATTGAACGACTTAAACACAAAATGGATAAAATACTTTCACCTGAGCAATCTGTATTCATGCAAGGAAGAGAGATCTTTGATAATATAATATACATGCAGGAATTATTCAGGTTTCTGAATAGGAATAACAAAAACCCAAATATCATTATCAAGCTAGACATGCAAAAGGCCTTTGACAAGGTTTCATGGAGATTTCTTAATTCAATCCTATTAAAATTGGGTTTTAATGGCATCTTTGTCAATATGATTATGTCCAATATAAGTGCAGCATGGTTCTCTATATTAATAAATGGATGGTCAGTAGGTTTCTTCAAATCAACAAGAGGGATTAAACAAGGTGACCTCGTATCACCTTTCTTATATAATATACTAACTGAATCCTTCTCAAGAACCCTAAAACATTTAGTAAACCTAGGTTTAATAAGACCTTACCATATCCCAAATGGAATAACTCATCCAACACATATAATGTATGCGGATGACACACCACTGGTCACCAATGCAGATAACAAATATCTTTAAAAATTCCTCCAGGCTTATGAGCTAGAATCCGGACAACATATTAACTACCGAAAAAGTGAACTTTTCATTAATAATAGGATAAATAAGTCAAAAATAATTCAGATTAAAAGAATTTTGGGGATGAATCAAGGAAAAACTTCAATGATATACTTAGGAATACCAATTTTCCAGGGGAGAATTAAAAATGATTAGTTTAGTCCCCCTAATTTATAAAATTGAGAATAAACTAACAAACTAGAAAAATCTCTGGTTTTCACCTGCAGGTAAATTGACACTAATTAACAACAGTGTATACTCACTAGGAACACACATCTTCACAGTTCTAAATCCCAAAACACATGGCATTAAAAAATTAAATCATAGCTGCTAACTTCTTCTAGGGGGGACAATGACGAGGGTAATCATAAACTACATTGGAGATCTTGGAAAAGATGCTCTCTCCCAGTTGATGAGAATGGATTGGGAATTAGAGACCACCACAATCAAAGTATTATCAGCAAAACTGTTGTGGAAACTTTAATTAAACAAAACCCTATGGTCTAACCTAATGTGATCACTGAGTAACACAAATCACACTTCCCATATTAGAACTAGGATCGAGTTAATCACAAAAGAGTGCAATGCTAACTCATAGGTCATTTATGGATAAGGAAATAGCAGTTTCTGGAACTCCAATTGGCTAGGAAATGGTGCTTTATTCTATAAATGGCACGATGATATTGACCTACCTTTTCCTGATATGACAATATCGCACTTTTTAAATGACAACAAATGTGCATAACCCTTTTGGAGCCTCACTTGGCTATCAGTGACATTTTATTGCTACAGGAATCTGAGTTAAAAGCCAACCATGCGGATAGACTTATCTGGAAACCAGCAGCCAATGGAAACTTCACCATTGCATCTGCATACAAGACCTTCAGACAAAGAAGGCCAATAGTGGCTTCATTGAACCAAGTCTGGAACAACAAAATACAAGGGAAGTTATCTATTTTTATGTGGAGACTGATGAAATCACTCTTGCCATTTGATGACATGTTAATCAAAAAAAGGTATTTCTATTGCATCAAAATGCATTAATTGTCACAACTCTAACTCTATCCAACATTTTTTCAGTGACTGTCATCATACTATCTCAGTTTGAACCTCTGTGCATAACCTTATTGGTATTGGGGATAGACATTTTAATTCTATTTGAGATAGAATATCCTTTTACCTTACTTTCCAAGGATCAACAAAAACTCAAAATAAAATTGTGAGGATTTTCGCTATCACAACATTCTGGAATTTGTGGAAAATGAAAAACAAGAGATTATATGAGAGAGATGGCTGGAACTCTAATTATGTGATTCTGAACATAAAAAATGAGGTTAAACAATCCTCGGAAGCTAAACCCTTAACTGCTGATTTGAATGAAGATTTTTTTGGGTATCTAAGGATTGCGTCATGTTCTTTAAAAAGAAAAGAATGATAATACCAAAGTTAGTAAAATGGTCTAAACCAACCACTGATTATAAAATCAATGTTGATGTTTCCTGGTTGAAAACAGACCTAACAGCTGGTTTAGGATCAATTACTAGGGATATGGAGGGGAATTTTACCAATACACACACAAAATCTCAATTAGCCATTTCACCCCTACACTAAGAACTTCTTGCTATCCACTTAGGCCTCAAATAAGTCAGAAAAATGGGTTATTGCTCCGTTCAAATAGAATCATATTGTAATTTAGCAATCCAATCCATCAAATGCCCCATCACAACTCTACTCTTTGTGTTGTAACATAAAAGAAGTATTTGAAAGATCTATGGCAAGTCTGTCCTTCACTAAGAGAGAGGGTAACCTTGCAGCTGACTTTTTAGCAAAAGAAGCAAAAACTCTTAATAACCAGGATCACTCATTGTTTAATTTGAAAAAAAACTAAAAGGAATCATTTTAATGGATAAAAATATATTCCTAGTCTCAGGACAAGGATTTAATGATATCATTAAGTGGAAACAATCAGTAGTCTCATCTCTCTCCTATAGCTATTCCGGAATGATACTCACATACAGTCAGATACAAATAAGAACATCATGCTATATGATAATTAAATGTTGTTTTTTCCACAGGACACTTTTTGTTGGTTGTTGCTGCTGATCTCAAGTGCGTTGGGGCTGCTGTTGATATTGCTAAGGATCAGTTCGACTTATGTTTTACATTAGCTGATGTTGCTAAATGCCACTGCTTATGTGCTTCGCTGTTGTTGCAGCAGATTTTTCCAAGGATCACTTCGGCTCTTTTAAGTGCATCTTCTCTATTTTGAACCTGCTACAACTAGCCATAGTGAAGCTACTCAAGGAATATGATGATGCAAACTGATCCTATTCCATCTCCTTTTGGCAGCTACAATCTGTGCTCATGCTCGTTCTGCCTCTACAAGACCTTCCTTTGCTATCTTCTAATTCACGTTCCAGTACAATCTTTTTGGGACTTAGATTGATGTCCTTATTAGTATTTCAACTTCTCTAGACTGATATTATTGAATATCTAGCCTGAATTGATTCACACAAGGAGTGGAGATCGATTACAGGAAACATATCCAAATAGTCCACTAGAGATTTTTGAGAGTAGCGCAATTGACTCGGGATTGACTAATGTGTATTGACTTAAGTGTACTATCATTTTTTAAAACATTTTTATGGGTTTTGGAGAACCCAATATAAATCTCCCATCCACCAATGATGGATTCCTTAAACTAAAAAAATTCAAATTCTAATTCAAATTCAAATTCAAATTCTAATGAAGTAAATACATGCTATAAAATCATAAGAATAAAAGTAATAGTTTTATAGTTTTTTTTCCTAAAAATATATATATGTACAACATAACTAAAATAATACACACTATACACACACAGTGTAACTAACTAATGCATGTTGTATATTAACATATGCAACTTCTAATGAAATAAATACATGCTATCAAAGAAGAAAAATAAAGTACGAAAAACAATTTCATAGTTTTTCAGAACATTTGCACAAGATAACTAAACTAATGCACATTATAAAAACCAGTAGCTATCACAAAGTAATTTTTTTAAAAAAAACATAGTAACTACCTAATGCATATGTTAGAGTAACACATGCAACTTCTAAAACAAACAAATATATGTTATAAAGAAGACTCAAAACATGCAGATCTGACTTACAAATAAAACAAAAGGAATACTCTACAAAAGTCAACAACAATAAGACTAAAAAAACATACATACACACAGGAAGAAATAAAAAGCGTGAAACTCCAAATATTCAAAACGAAAAATAAAAAAATGAACCAGGAGAAGGAGAAGGTCGAGTAAAGTTCTCTGGTTTAGGAGAAACCTCCTTATTTCCCTTGACATCAGCACATGATTTATGAGAAAGACCTCTAGCTTTTCCCTTTGCCCCACCCATAGACTACAACATAGAAGCAACAAAGGCATTAAATCGGAATGGCAAACGATTATTAAACAATAAAATACGATCGACGATCAATCTTTCAAAACTAGAATCGTCAAAACGCAAAAGGAACGAAAAACTTACCAATTTCAAGCTTGAGGTTGAACAGAGAGATTATGAGGAAGTTGAACGACGAAGGAAACGCCAAAAACAATGACGAATCTGGTGAAGAAACGGCGAGAAAATAGCAAAAAAACAATGGCGAAAAGCAGAGAAAAAGTGAGTGAGAGAGAGAGAGAGAAAAACGAAAGGAAAAGTGAGAGAGAAAAAGTGGAGAAGAAACGGTAAATTCAAGTTACAATGCTTAAGTAAGAAACTGCTGGAAAATAAAATAAAATGAAAATTAAATTATAATTTGTAATAACTTCCCTAATTTATAATTAATTACAATCTGAACCTCATTTTGCAAATCAGTCCCTGGCCTGACCATAGACTTATGGACAAGCTTCCTTTCCTGAAACATTCTCATTACTAAATACTTCCTCTCTGCCAGATCTATTTGACTAGTCACTATTCATTTAGTTAAAATTTATTATTTAGAAAATTAAATTTCATGTAATGTGTAAAATATTATATTATAAAATGCGATATTCTTATAATCGTTTTAACATCTATTTTTTTATAATATTACTTTTTTATCATTTTTAAAAACAAGACAAGGAAAATACATGTGCAAAAGCAAAGCCAAATTTTGAAGAAAAAAAAGCAGGTATGTTTAAATTCAGAACATTTAATGCCGACATGTATTAATTTTCCTGGAATCCGAAACTGTTAACTTACACTGTGTATTTGTATCCCAACTACCGGAACTGTAGAGGTTTGGTTAAACATGTTGCAAATGTTTACACACTTGCATTGTACAAAGGATTCAAAAAGGAATTTTCTCTTGCAATGGAAACTAAAGTCGAGGAAGTGTTCTCGGAACCACCGTCAAGAAAATATGAAGTCAGCTTAGAACATGATATGAAGACATTCTAGTCGAAGTACAAATCAAATTCAAAAGTAAATGCTATGAAGTGTCAAGTAAGTTGTGCTCTCACATTCTTACTTAGAGTATTGCACCTCAACTCTATAACTAAAATCCCAGAGAAGTTCATCCTCAAAAGATGGACAAAAAGAGGAAAAAACAGAATATGGGACAAGGTTGTTGGACAAGGAAAACAACAATAAAAAAAAAATCAATGGTTCAGTTTAATGGAGGAATCATATGTCAAGCAAATGCTACACTTTGGTTATGAAAAGTGAAGGAAACTCATAAGCTAGAAGAACCCTTGAAGAGATATTCGAAACGTGTTCAGCAAGAATAGAAGAATTGTTGGTTTCAAACACCAATGTCATCGAACAATCAGCTGCAAGTAGCCAATGCAAATCCATCATAACAATTGCACCTAAGGTACTTGATCTCGTCCAAGTGAAGACAAAAGGAAGGGGGAAAATGCTTAAGCTAAGATTAGAAAATAAAAAACCTACTGAATTTGGTACAAAAACACCATATGTAAAGACATTTTAAAACTATGATTGTTTATGATACATGTTGAATTTATTTACCTATGTATCGTATATTTTTACTAACTTAAAAGATTGTATTACACTGAATAACATACTGTATTTGTTGCCTTACAACTGTCACTTATTAATTTAGAACTTGCGTTTGTTTTGCTTACCAAAAAACCAACATTTGTTAAGCGACTTGCATTCTGTTTCACATAATTTTAGTGATACGAAATCATTAAATACATGTAGAATTAGTTGGCTAACATCTATAATTTATTAACCCATCAATTGCATTTATTTTCTTATATGTTCAGCTAATCATGACAATTAAACACATGAAATAAATAAAATGTAACTCTGTATTAATAAGTATAAAAATAGTAATTCTTCAAATTCAACATGAATTAGTTTCAAACAAACTTCAACCATAAAATGGATACTAAAATAGCGTTTCAAAGTCGCATAAGTTGTATCAGCCTTAAACCAATCGGCCTCAACATACTCTGATTACAAATCATCCAAAAACAATTAGAAGACTTCAACTTATAATAAGTTGTATCCAAAAAAACCAGCCAAGAAAGTCTCAAAATAAGCTACAGATCTTCAAGTCTTTCAATCCCAAGGGAGAATAAAGGAATCAAGGAACGAGTTTTCCTCAATTATTCATCAACAATCCTATTAATCACTCATGTTTCGTTGGGTCTTACATAAATTATAGTGTGTTCTTGACATACTCAGGATACTTATTTGCTCCTTCTTGTAGTGGTTGTGATTGGGGTGGGTTGTGGCTGCAGTTGTGGTTGCACAATGGTACTAGCATTTTCTCTCTCAACATTTTGAACCAAAGCTCCAGTAAAAACCTCCATGTTTCGTTTGAAAACGTGACAAGCCCTATGCACATACTGAGAGAAAAATCACAAAGGTCAGTCTAACAAACTATCAAAAAGTGTAAAAAAATTATGAACTACAAACTGCATTAGTTTAACTAAAACCAACATTAGTTTTAAAACAGCATGCACTAGTTTTAAATAAGTTTCAGAAAGAAAAAAACAAAAAAAAACTTTACATTACTGGAATCTTTGTGAATAGCCTCATTCGCCATCACACCAGTTGGAATGCGATACAAAATGAATCCCTTCTCCTAAGAAACACCATTAAATGTAACAGTCGGAAACGAAACCCCTCACGACCAACATTCTCATTACAAATTTCCTCGGATTCATGACTGCTAATTTTTTCTTTCAGCCTGCCATCCTTGCTCTAAGGATACTCATCCTCAACCATAACTCCCTTATCATACCCCATCTTCTCCAAAAAATGAACCATCTTCATCAAATATTTGTTCGATCAATGCACGTACAAGGCCAGTCTAGTAGGGTCAAGCTGATCTCTAAAGGGAAACCTATAAATGTATTCCATAAACAATACAAACACACAACTACTAACTAAAGATACATTTTTACTACCAGATTTAAAGCTATCAACACCCTCACACAGACGATCCTGAACTAAGCCAAACCAATAAAGACTCTTAATAGCCCCAACATTCTCTAAAGAACCCGCAATCTTCATGTCAACCATATTTCTCGTAGTTGGAGCCAATAAAGTACACATCACATACATAACAAAGTACCTTTTAAACTGATCACCACCATCACTCATTTTAATAATCTCATCAAAAATATTCATGTAAGTGATATTACCATATTTATCGGCACCTAACGCAACCCTCCATCTTTCCCTAATGTCCACATCCTTAGAAATACCCCTCCCATTGTTCTTAACCAGCCCCACACCACCTCCCGGAATGGAAAAAATCTCATACACATCATCGGGGGTGATAATATACCTGGAGCCAGCTACGTCTTGAACACACCCCACGGGATCAAACCTCTCAACCAGCAATGGGATGATTCCGAAAGGGAGAGATGAAATCTCAAAGTGAAGAATCCCACCAAAACCTATTTCTTCAACATATTTGTTCTACTGAGGAGTCAGGGGACCAATGATGTACTTCAACTTCAAATCACAGAAGGCACTAGAGAATTTCTTCGCAAACCTAAAGAACAAAATTGAATATGAAAATATTAAGCATACACTGCTTCAAAAGTTACTAATAAATTCAGGATACTAATACACTAATATATGAAAAACACAAGTTTAAATCTAACAAACAAAGATGAAATTTTAAACAATAACCAATCGCAGTATTTAGTACAACATGAATATTATTATATGCAACATTTAAGCAAATAAATGCAATTTCTAAGATAACACTGAAGACAAACAGTTTTTTTTTGGAAAATAAATAGTCAGATAAGCATTAGTAACAAATAAACTATGAATATTAACATCTGCAACATGTAAACAAATAAATACAGTTTCTTATTAACATGTAAGAAAATAAAACAAGACTGAAAACATACAAAGTATAAATAACAAATAACACCCGAATATTAACATGTGTAACATCTTATGAAACAAATAAAGATTGTAATATAATCAATGAATACTGAGAACAGAAAACAAAAAAAACTTACGTGTTACCCTCCTCGTCAACACGTTTAAAAACCTGCTTCTTCGGACGATTATGCTGCAATTTTGCAGTTCTTTCATCAACAACAACACCTTTTTTAATAGACACCATTTTCCCAGAAGTCATTGCTCCACCAACCACACTATCAGTTTTTCTATTCACACCAGATGTTTTACTACCTTCAACATCTGACCCCTTCAACTTCACCTTCAATTTTTCACAAGACTTAGCACCATCTTGCTTCTTTTTGTTCTCAACTACTTCCTGTGTCTTCTTCTTCAACTTCCCAACTGCCGATTTCCCAACAACTTCCTTCCCCTTCTTCTTCGACTTCATAGCGGGGGGACTTTTGCTTCGGACTTTGAGACAGTGCCTTCTTTTTCGTAGCAGCTGGGGACATTTTCTTATTTTGTCATTCAAAATTGATAACCACAACAGGTATAGATTCCTCCCAAACTGATTCACTCTCATTCCTATTTAACATATTCAAATCACCAACGCACACCTCAAAAAATGCATCAACTTCAGAATCAATATCTTCTTAAAAATCCTTCCCCTCAACACCCTTAGCACCCTCAACACCACCAACACTACTAGAACCACCTTCAACACCACCTGGGCCTAGAACATCAACAGAACTAACAACTTCACCCGACCTAACAACTTCACCATCAACTCAAACCCCTTCAACACCAGCACAAACATTTTCAATCATTGAATCTAAAACATCAAAAATAGCTACTGTCACTACCCCAACTACCAAAGGACCCCCAGTCACACTAACCACCTCACCAGCCACTGAATCTCAAGCCTCACAAGTCATTGAACCTCCACCCTCAACAACCATTGAACCCCCAGCCTCATCAACACCAGTTGTCTCTCTACTTACCCCAGCAACCAAAGAGCCCCCAGCCTCACAAACCACCTCACCAACCACTGAACCACCAGCCTCAACAGCCACTGAACCCCCAGCCTCATCAACATCAGCTGCCTCTCAACTCATTCGAACTACATCACTCAGCAAAGTGTCATAGTCAAAATCTTTACAATCTTGGGTTGATCCACCGTCACCGGACTGCAATTTATTCACAGGAACTTTAAATATTTTCTTCTTCGGCTCCTTTGGAGCAGTAGCAATAGAAACCTCTAGGGTAACGACACTTCCAATCCTCGCAGACCCACCTGCAAATGAGGCAACTACACAACAAAACAAAAGAACAAAGTTTATAATCACATTACAGCAAAAAAAACATAATCACAAAAGGAAAATAAAATATATAAAGAAAATAAAACAAACTCCAGAAGCGTAGGACAGTTGAATCTTCTTCAGCTCAGTTTGTAGTGAAGATCCACCCATCTTCTTGAATTTCCTCACAAGAGGCACAACATCTAAACACCATAACACATTTAAGATACTCCCTCCATCCCACTATTAATTGCTTAATTACTTTTTAGGAGTCAAAATTTATAAACATTGACCGTAAATATAAATTAATCTATATATGATAAAAATATCATGTGAGATATTGTTAGATTCATCTTAACATCTGTTTTCTAAATATTAATTTTTATGCGGTATTATTAGAGGTAACTAGAGATATTTACAGTCAAATATGCTCATTGAAAATCGTAAAAATAAGTAATTCATAGTGGAATGGAAGGAGTAAATAACAACTCAAAAAAAGAAAATAAATGTAATACAGAAAAAGTACAATCACCTTCAATATTTTCTGGTTCAGCATTTTGAAATATGCCTTCAACTCCTCCAGGAAAAGCTAAAAAATCATATACACGGTAAGGAATTATAAATTATTAAATGACAGTCAATAAGCAATATAATCTAAGACACACAGTATAACTAACTAATGCATAAAGTATTCTAACATTTGCAACTTCTAAGGAAATAAATACATGCTGTCAAATTGGAAGAATACGTACAGAGTATAACTAACTAATTCATAAAGTATACTAACATATGCAACTTCTAAAAAAATAAATACATACTATCAAATCACAAGAATACACACACAGTATAATTATCTAATGCATAAAGTATACTAACATATGAAACTTCTAATGAAATAAATACATGCTATCAAATCAGAAAAATAAAATTACAAGTAACAGTTCATAGTTTTTATAAAAAAAAAATGCACAACATAACTAAAACAATGCACACTTTAACAATCAGTAGCTATCATATCTCTTACATTATAACGTCTGAAAAACTTTATAAACAAACAGTCAATAATAAATATAACCTAAGAGACACATAGTGTAACTAACTAATGCATGTTGTATATTAACATATGCAACTTCTAATGAAATAAATACATTCTATCAAAGAAGAAAAATAAAAGTATGAAAAACAATTTCATAGTTTTTTAGCACATATGCACAAGATAACTTAACTAATGCACGTTAAAAAAAACAGTAACAATCATACATTAAAAATAAAAATAAAACATAGTAACTACCTAATGCATAGGTTGTACTAACACATGCAACTTCCAAAAAAAACAAATGCATGTTATAAAGAAGACTCAAAACATGCAGACCTGACTTACAAATAAAACAAAAGGCATACTCTACAAAAGTCAACAGCAATAAAACTAAAAAAACACACATACACACACAAGAAGAAATAAAACGCGTGAAACTCCAAATATTCAAAACGAAACACAAGAACATGAAGCGGGAGAAGGAGAAGGAGAAGGTTGGGTCAAGTTCTCCAGTTTAGGAGAAACCTCCTTATTTCCCTTGACATCAGCACCTGATTTACGAGGAAGACCTCTAGCTTTGCCATTCGCCCCACCCATAGACTACAACAAAAAAAGTAACAAAAGCGTTAAATCGGAACAGCGAACGACTATTAAATAATAGAATACGATCGACGATCAATTTTTCAAAATTAGTATCGTCCAAATGCAGAAGGAACGAAAACTTACCAATTTCTAGATTGAGGTAGAATGCCGAGATTGCGAGGAAGTTGAACGGTGAAGAAAATTCCAAAAACAACGATGAATTTGGTGAAGAAACCGCGAGAAATGTGCAGAAAAACAATGGCAGAAAGCAGAGAAAGTGGGTGAGTGAAGGACAGAGAGAGAGAGAAACGAACGGAAAAGTGAGAGAGAAAAATTGAAGAAGAAATGGTACATTCAAGTTACAATGCTTAAGTAAGAAACGGCTGGAAAACAAAATGAAAATTAATTTATAATTTAGAATAACTTCCCTAATTTATAATTATTTACAATCTGAACCCCATTTTGCAAATCATTCACTGGCCTCTCCACATTCAACATGAATTAGTTTCAAACAACCTTCAACCATAAAACGGATCCTAAAACAGCGTTTCAAAGTCACATAAGATGTATCAGCCTTCAACCAATCGGTCTCAATATAATCTGATTACAAATCATCAAAAACAATCAGAAGACATCAACTTCTAATAACTTGTATCCAAAAAAACCAGCCAAGAAAGTTTCAAAATAAGCTACAGATCTTCAAGTCCTTCAACCCCAAGGGAGAATGAAGGAATCAAGGAATGAGTTTTCCTCATTTATTCATCAACAATCCTATTAACCAACTCATGTTTCGTTGGGTCTTACAAAAATTCTAGTGTGTTCTTGACATACTCGGGATCCTCATTTGCTCCTTCTTGTAGTGGTTGTGATTGGGGTGTGTTGTGGCTGCGGTTGTGGTTGCACAATGGGACTAGCATTTTCTCTCTCAATATTTTGAACCAAAGCTCCAGTAATAACCTTCATGTCTCGTTTGAAAACGTGACAAGCCCTATGCACAGACTGAGGGAAAAGCACAAAGGTCAGTCTAACAAATAATCAAAAAGTGTTAAAAAAATTATGAACTACAAACTGCATTAGTTTAACTAAAACAACATGCACTAGTTTTAAATAAGTTTCAGAATAAAATACAAAAAAAACCTTACATTACTGGAAGCTTTGTGAATAGCATCATTCATCATCACACCACTTGGAATGCGATACAAAATGAATCCCTTATCCTAAGCAACACCATCAAATTCAACAGTCAGAGTACGAAGCCCCTCATGACCAACATTCTCATTATGAATTTCCTCAGATTCCTGATTCCTACTTTTCTTTTTCATCCTGCCATCCTTGCTCTAAGGAAAATCACCTTCAACCATAACTCCCTTATCATACCCCATCTTCTCCTTAAAATGAACCCTCTTCATCAAATATTTGTTCGACCAATGCACGTACAAGGCCAATCTAGTAGGGTTAGGCTGACCTCTAAAGGGAAACCTATAAATGTATGCCAGCAACAATACAAACACACAACTACTAACTAAAGATACATTTTTACCACCAGATTTAAAGCTATCAACACCCTCACACAGACGATCCAGTTCTAATCCAAACCAATAAATACTCTTAATAGCCCAACATTCTCTAAAGAACCCACAATCTTCATGTCAGCCATATTTCTGGTAGTTGGAGCCAAGAAAATTCACATCACATATATAACAAAGTACCTCGTAAACTGATCACCACCATCACTCATTTTAATAATCTCATATAAAAGATTCATGTAAGTGATATTACCATATTTATTGGTGGCTAACTCAGCCCTCCATCTATCCCTAATATCCACATCCTTAGAAACACCCCTCCCATTGTTCTTAACAAGCCCCACAACACCTCCCGGAATGGAAAATTTCCATACAAATCATAAGGGGTGATAATATACCTGGAGCTAGCTACTTCTTGAACACACCCCATGGGATCAAACCTCTCAACCAGCCATGGAATGTTTCCGACAATGAGAGATGAAATCTTAAAGTGAAGAATCCCGCCAAAACCTATTTCTTCAACATCTTTCTTCTGCTCAGGAGTCAGGGAACCAATGGTGTACTTCAACTTTGAATGACAGTAGGCACTAGAGAATTTATTCGCAAACCTAAAGAACAAAATTGAATATGAAAATATTAAGCATACACAGCTTTAAAAGTTACTAATAAATTCAGGATACTAATACACTAATATATGAAAAACACAAGGTTAAATCTAACAAACAAAGATGAAATTTTAAACAATAACCAATCACAGTATCTAGTACAACATGAATATTAACATATGCAACATTTAAGCAAATAAATGCAATTTCTAAGATAACACTGAAGATAAACAAAAAAATTGAAAAAAAACAGTTAGATAGGCATTAGTAACAAATAAACTATTAATATTAACATATGCAACATGTAAACAAATATATACAGTTTCTTATTAACATGCAAGAAAATAAAACAAGACTGAAAACAAACAAAGTATAAATAATAAATAACACCTTAATATTAACATATGTAACATCTTATGAAAAAACATAAAGATTGTAATATAATCAATGAATAGTGATAACAAAAAAGAAAAAAACTTATGTGTTACCCTCCTCATCAACACGTTTAAAAACCCGTTTCTTCGAACGATTATGCTGCTATTTTGCAGGTCTTCCATCAACAACACCACCTTTGTTAACAGACACCATTTTCCCAGAAGTCATTGCTCCACCAACAACACTATCAGTTTTCCTCTTCACACTAGATGTTTTACTACCTTCAACATCTGGCTCCTTCGACTTCACCTTCCGTTTCTCACAAGATTTAGCACCATCTTGCTTCTTTTTCTTCTCAACTACTTCCTTTGTCTTCTTCTTCAATTCACCAACTGCCGACTTCCCAACAACTTCCTTCCCCTACTTCTTCGACTTCACGGCGGGGGACTTTTGTTCGGACTTTGAGACACTGCCTTCTTTTTCTTAGCAGTTGGGGACATTTTCTTCTCTTTTCCTTCAAAATATATAACCACAACAGGTATACCTTCCTCCCTAACTTATTCACTCTCATTCCTATTTAACATATTCAAATCATCAACACACATCTCAAAAAATGCATCAACTTCAGAATCAATGTCTTCTGAAAAATCCTTACCCTCAAAACCCTCAACACCATCAACACCACTAGAACCACCTTCAACATCACATGAGCCTAGAACATCAACAGAACTAACAACTTCAGAACTAACAACTTCAGCCGACCTAACAACTTCACCATCAACTCCAAACCGTCAACACCAGCACTAAAATTTTCAATCATTGAACCTAAAACATCAAAAACAGCTTCCGTCACTACCCCAACTACCAAAGAAGTCACAACCACACTAACCATCTCACTAGCCACTGAACTTCCAGCCTCACCAGCCATTGGACCTCCATCCTGAATAGCCATTGAACCCCCAGCCTCATCAACACCAGTTGTCTCTCTACTTACCCCAGCTACCAAAGAGCCCCCAGCCTCACCAACCACCTCACCAGCCACTGAACCACCATCCACTACAGCCACTGAACCCCCAACCTCATCATCACTAGCTGTCTCTCTACTCATTCAAACTACAACACTCAGGAAAGTGTCGGAGTCAATGTCTTTACAATCTTGGGTTGATCCACCCTCACCGGACTGCAATTTCTTCACATTAATTTTAAATATTTTCTTTTTCGGCTCCTTAGGAGCAGTAGCAATAGAAACCTCTAAGGTAACGGCACCATCAATCCTCGCAGACCCACCTGCAAATGAGGAAACTACACAACAAAACAAAAGCACAAAGTTTACAATCACATTATAGAAATAAACAAACAAACATAATCACATAAATAAAATATAATATATGAAGAAAATAAAACAAAATCCAGAAGCGTAGGACTGTTGAATCTTCTTCAGCTCAGTTTGTAGTGAAGATCCATCCTTCTTCTTATATTTCCTCACAAGAGGCACAACATCTAAACACCATAACACATTTAAGATACTCCCTCCATCCCACTATAAATTGTTTAATCACTTTTTAGAAGTCAAACTTCATAAACATTGACCGTAAATATAAATTAATCTATATATAATAAAAATATCATGTGAGATATTGTTAGATTCATCTTAAC
>JAULKM010112642.1:0-22642 GCA_032355605.1 Rubia tinctorum
GCCCCCAAGGCTTTGTCTTTGTAGTTTTTACTCTTTTTCTTAGATTGTTGCATGATTAGCATAGTTACTTGACTTTGTTAGTTTTATTGTTTTTACTTTCATAATTTAGGAAACCAACCAACCAAACCCACCCTTTTTACTTGCTTTTATATCTATGTGTGTATATATATATATATATCTAGGCTTATACTCACCCTTGTGTGCATGAACCCTTAGGAATATCCCTCTTCTCTGTGGACAACCGCGACTTGCCAAACTATCTACTTAATTGTATTTAGTAAGCATTTAGGGCTTATAAATTGTATCTTTGAGAGGTACGATGATGACCTCCCAAGCAGCTCGAGATTTATGAAGCTAACTAGCCCACAAGAGTAGTTCACAAATCAATGGTATTGATACTTAATTAACTCGCAAGGTTAGGAAACAATGAAGACGCTCGCAAGCAATGAGTATAACTCTAAAATTCTGAATATATGATCGATAAAATGGTGAGGAATGGCTCAGCCATAACCCTATATTTATAGGGATACATCTCGCCCAAAACCCTCATTACAATTGGAAATTGAATTAACTTATGGAAGCTTTAAGAAGCTAATACCATATCTAACTAGAACTCCTAAAATAAATGGTAATCTACTCGAATTATTCTCCAAGTAACCTTATCGAATCTTACCAAATCTAAGTCTAATCAGAATAAAACTCAATATTTTCGAAACCCTAATGGACTGGGTTGAAAATATGGACTGAAATTTCAAAAATAGCTCTTCAAAAAGCCCACATTGCTGAGCTATGAAATAAAATAAAAATATTTTTACAATAGTTTACAAAAATCACACTATCTCGTTAAAAACCCGGTGGGAAAAAGAGTATAGTGTTACTCATGATGTTTTCAGTTAATCGACAAGCTTGAATAATTAATCCAAGCCCTAGCCGATTTATTCTTGAGTTCTTCATGATGAAGTTGATCCATCAAAGCATTCAATGTCTCATCTCTAAGCTTCGTTTTGACCTTGTCATATGTCCAACCATGTCACTTAGAAGATCCCGAACATAACTCTTGAATGTTTGATCAAGTCGTGGAATGTCTTCATTTATAGTGGTAGTCGTCTTGGTACTTCAACATTTAATGTTTATATTTAGTTTTTATTTGTTTAAATATTTTTATCTTATATGAATAGTATTTTATTTGATGTTTTTAATTTTTAATTTGATGTTTAACTATTTTAGTTTTTATTTTCCCATAAACGCCCAATTTCACCCTCTGTAAACCCAATCTGATTGGAACTCGATGTCTGGAATTTGATTTCAATGTGATGCTTCACACTCGATAATTGGCAGCGCGAGGGTGGTGAAGATGGTGGCAAAGATGGCACTGGACGGTGGCAAAAAAGGCAGCGAAAATGGTGCTGGATCGGTATTAAATGGCGGCGAAGTTCAGATATGTTTGTTTTTTTTTATGTAATTGCAATCTAGTCCTTAACTTTTTTTCTCATATTATAAAAAGAACCACGAGACTAAAATAATTAAATATTTGACCCAATTTTTTTAGTGGGTCTCCTAATAGGTGGCCTGTTTGCAAATTATAGAAATAATATAAAATTTGTGGATCCGGGTTATAACAACAGAAACGAGTCGTAAAAACAAAACCTCAAAACGAGGCTCAGAAGTTGCAGTCTCCAAAATAATCGTTTTGTTCCTTCTTCTTCTCCGAATTACAGCTCTCCAAATTTCATATTTCTCTGCTTCTTCTTCTTCGAATTATAGCAAAGCAAATTCGCGATTTCCCTGCTTCTCCGATGTCCTCCGACGACAACCGGCGCCTTTTCAGTGAATTTGAGGAAGAAAATCGTGAATTAGAAGCAGATCTATGGTTACAATCGATTGAATCAGATTTTCCTATTTTTTGATGTCCTTCGACGATAATCGGCGCCTTCCCGATGAAATTGAGGAAGAAAATCGCAAATTAGAAGTAAATCCATGGCTACAACAGATTGAAGTCGATCAAATTTCAACAACTTTAGTCGTAAAAACTAATGCAACTGAATTGGAACCTGCTGAAGAAAACGCGATCGTAACTACTGAGATTCAACTCCAAACAAATCAAATTCATTTGCAAGAAGGTGAAATATTACCGAATTCAATTGAAGGTATGATTTTCTATCATTTGACTGAAATTAAAGTGTTGAATTGCAATCGATATGAATATAGCAGTTTTTCAAACTTATGGACACTGAAATTTGACTGCTTCGAACATGTATGGACATGTGGAAACATTAGTACTATTAACTACATGCTGCTAAAACATTTCATATAGTTTGTGCATTTACTAGCTTAAATCATATATAGTTTATGATAAAACATGCATTAGATTGAAATGAACCAAATCACAGATAATGCATTTATCAATTTTGACTTTTGAAAAACATGTGCATTGTTCAGCTTATAACATGCACAACATACGCTAAACTTTACATATGTTACACTACAAATAGTATTTATTATTGTGATCAGAACAAAGATTTTATAATTTTATAATTCTAACTTCCTAAAGACTTTCCATAAATCACATTAGAACATAAATATCTTACATTATGAACCGTATTCATTATTTGATATAGGTGCAGATTTTCCAAATTTAAAGGAAATAGATGCCACTGAAAATCTTACCCACGTAAAAGCAAAAAATATGGTAGCTATACATGCTCTGTATAAGAAGCATGTAAATGTTATTGGTTTCAGCTACAGGAAAGACAGTCAACGTCTAAATAGCGAAAGGTAAATTCGCGAAAAGTACTACAAATGTTCTTTTGGAGGACAACCGAAAACATTAAAACCTAGCATTATCAGCCATGTTCCTTGTGTGGATAATGAAAGTAACTCTGGAAAAAAAGAAGAGAAAGAGAAAGAGAAAGAGAAAGGACGTGATTACAAAAGCAGGATGCCTAGCTGAAATTAGAGTGAAGCTTGAGCAGGATTATTACATCGTGGCTCACCACATCACCATACACAATCATGAGTTAACAAGACCATCCTGGAAGTATCTAAGTAGGAATTAATGGAGGATTACAGAAGACAAAGGAAAGGCCATTACATCAATGGAACAAGCAGGTTTAAGACCCACTTTAGGATATAAATACATGAATTTTGAAGCTGGTGGAGAAGAAAATCTAGAGCATAGGATGAAAGACCACCTCAACTTTGTGAGTTGACTTCAAATGAAAGAAATCAAAAGTGGAGATGCTTAGAAATTTGTTGAGACATGCTTGGAAATAAATGACAAGGACAAAGATTTATTCTTCAAAGTCAAGTTTGACGAGGAGACAAGACTATCAGCAGTATTTTGGAGAGATTCAATGATGCTGGAAGACTACAAACTCTACGGGGATGTCACCATATTTGACACTACCTACAGAACAAACAAGTATAACTTGATTTGTGTGCCAATAGTTGGAATCAACAATCACTGGAACATAACAATGTTTGCTTGTGCTTTTATTGCAAATGAGCTGGCTGATACTTTTGTGTGGCTCCTCAACACTTTCAAGAAATCAATGGAAGGGAAGGAACCTGTCACAATATTCACAGGTTAAGATCTTGCAATGGGCAAAACAATAAATGGGGTATGTTATGAAAATTTGTTACTTACATATCTGAACACTGAATATGGTCTTTTAGAAGCTGAAACTGTTACCTTACAGTATGTATTAAATAGCTTATAAGCATTACTTGTTACTTTAAAAAATAGGTTTCCTGAAAATGATGCAACTTCAGAAATTGTATTACTTACAAACCTAAAACTGAATAGGGAATGTTACACCCGTTAGCTTACATTATATATAACTTATGTTATATAACTAAAGATTCAAAAAGAAATTTCCTCTTGCAATGTCAAATAAAGTCAAGGAAGTGTTCTAAGAACCACCATCAAGAAAATATGAAGTCAGCTTAGAACATGATGATTCTAAGCATGAGATGGTCGAGTACAAAAATGAAGACGGGCTAGTTGAAGTACAATGAAAATGAAAATGCTTGAAGTGTCAGATAGGCTATGCTTTCACATTTCTAGAGTATTGCACCTCAAATCTGTCACTGAAATCCGAGAGAGTTACATCCTCAAAAGATGAAAAAAGGCAGAATCAGAATTATGGGACAAGGTTTTTGGACAAGAAAAACAACAATAAAAAAACATTAATGGTTAAGTTTCATGGAGGAATCATATGTCCAAAAAATGATACAATTTAGTCCTGAAAAGCGAAGCAAACTCAGAAGCTAGAAGAACCTTTGAAGAGATGTTCGACACGTGTTCAACAAGAATAGAAGAATTGTTGGCATCAAACACCATTGCCAATGAACAATCAGCCACAAGTAGCCAGTGAAACTCCACCATAACAAGTGCACCTAAGGTACTTGATCCAACCCAAGTGAAGACAAAAGAAAGAAGAAAAAGGCTGAAGTTAGAATTGGAAAAGAAAAAACCAACGAAGAAAACTACTGAATTTGGTACAAAAACACCAAATGTAAAGACACTTTAAATGTAGGATTGTTTAGCATACATGTTGCATTTATTCACCTATTTATCATATTTTTCCCATTAACTTAGAAGATTGTATTACATTGAATTACGTAATGTATTTGTTGCCTTACAACTGTCACTTATTAACTTAGAACTTGCATTTATTTTGCTTACCCAAAATCCAACATTTGTTAAGCGACTTGCATTATGTTTCACAAAATTTTAGTGATACGAAATAATTAAATACATGTAAAATTAGTTGGCTTACAACTATAATTTACTAAACCATCAATTGCATTTGTTTTCTTATGTGCTCAGCTAATCATGACAATTGAACATATGAAATAACTAAAATGTAACTTGGTATTAATAAGCAAAAAAATAGTACTTCTTTACTTTCAACATGCATCTATTTCAAACAACCTTCAGCCATAAAACAAATCCTAAAATAGCGTCTCAAAGTCACATAAGTTTTATCAGCCATAAACTAATCAACCTCAACATAATCTGATTAAAAATCATCCGAAAACAACCATCAACTTCAAACCTGCATATTATCAAATCCTTCAATCCCAATGGAGAATGAAGGAATCGAGGAATAGGTTTTGCTCAAGAATTCTTTAACAATCCTATCAATCAACTCATGTGTTATTGGGTTTTCAATAACTTCAAGTGTGCTCTTGACATACTCAGGATCTTCATTTGTGCCTTCTTGTTGTGGTTGTAGTTGCGGTTGCATAATGAAACTAGCATTTTCTCTCTCAAGATTTTGCACCAGATATCAAGTAATTACCTCCAAGTCTCATTTAAAAATGAGGCAGGCCCTATGCACAGGCTGAGAGAAAAGCACAAAGATCAGTCTAACAAATAATCAGAAACTGTTAAAAAAATAATACGAACTACAAACTGCATTATTTTAACTAAAACAGAAATTAGTTTTAAAACAACATGCACTAGTTTTAAATAAGTGTGACAAAGAAAAAAACACAAAAAAACTTACATTATTGGCAGCTTTGTAAATAACCTAACTGGTCATCACACCACTTGGAATGCGATACGAAATTATTCATAAATCCTGAGCAACACCATCAAATGCAAAAATTGGGGTACGAATCTCCTCACGACCAACGTTCTCATTACTAATTCCCTCAAATTCATGACTACTACTTTTCTCTTTCAGCCTGCTATCCTTGCTCAAAGGATACCCACCCTCAACCATAACTCCCTTAGCATACCCCATTTTCTCCAGAAAATTAACCCTCTTCAACAAAGATTTGTTGGACCAATGCATGTAGAAGGGCAATCTAATAGGATCAGGCTGACCTCTAAAGGGATACCTATAAATGTATGCCATTAACAATACAAAAACAAAGCCACTAACACAAGACACATTTTTACTCCCACATTTAAAGCTACCAGCACTCTCACACAGATGATCCAGAACTAATCCACACCAATAAAGACTCTTAATAGTTCCCACATTCTTTAAAGCACCAACAATCTTCATGTGTGCCAACAATCTTCATGTAACTGATATTTCCATACTTATCAGCCCCTAACTCAAGCCTCCATATTTTCCCAATATCCACGTCCTTAGAGACACCCCTCCCATTGTTCTTCACCAGCCCCAAGGATATCCTGGAACCCAAGGAATGTAGAAAATGTCATACGCATCATCAGGGGTAATAATAATATGCAGCCGACTACTTCTTGGACACACCCCACATGATCAAACCTATCAACTAGCCATGGGACGATTCCGCCAAGAATAGATGAAATATCAAAATGAAGCAGACCACCAAAACCTATTTCTTCTGAATAGGGGTGAGGGAACCAATAAAGGACTTCAACTTTGAAGGACAAAAGCCACTAGAAAATTTCTTTGCAAACCTTAAAAACAAAATTGAATATGAAAATATTAATCATAACTTACTAATAAATTTAGTATCTAGTACTAAAGCCACTAGTCAAATATGCAACATTTAAACAAATAGATACAATTTCTAAGATAAAACTGATTTTTTTTGAAAGAAGTAGTTAGATAGGCATTAGTAACAAATAAACTATGAATATTAACATATGCAACATGTAAACAAATAAATACAGTTTCTTATCAACATGTAAGAAAATAAAACAAGTATGAATATATACAGAGTATAAATAACAAATAACACTTGAATATTAACATATGCAACATTTTATGAAACAAATATAGGTTTTAATATAATCAAAGAATACTAAGAATAGAAAAGAAAAAAACTTACGTGTTACCCTCCTCATCAACATGTTCAACAGCCTGCTTTTTCAAATAATTATGCTGTTGTTTGGTACGTCTTCCATCAACAACACCTTCATCCACAGACACCATTTTCCAGAAGCCGATGCTCCAACAACCACACCATCCGTTTTTCTCTTCACACCAGATTTTTTATCAACTTTAACATTTGCCTCCTTCGACTCCGTCTTCTGTTTCTCACTAGACTTAGCACTATATTGCTTCTTTTTCTTCTCAACAACTTCCTTTTCCTTCTTATTCAACTCACCAGCTGCCGACTCCTAACTACTTCCTTCCTCTTCTTGTTCGACTTCACAGCGGGGAACTTCTGCTTCAGACTTTGAGACACTGCCTTCTTTTTCTTAGCAGCTAGGTACATTTTCTTCTTTTGTCCTTCAAAATTGATAATCACAGCAGGCACAACTTCTTCCCTAACAGATTCACTCTCATTACTATTTACATATTCAAATCATCAACACACTCCTAAAAAATTCATCAACTTCACTATCAATTTCTTCTGAAAAATCCTTCCCCTCAACATATTTAGCACCCTCAACACCATTAGAACCACCTTCAACACCACCTGAGCCTACACCATCAACAAATCTAACAACTTCAGTCGACCCTTCAACAGACCTAACCCCTTCACCACCAGCACTAACATTTTCAATCATTGAATCCAAAACAGCTTCCCTCACTACCCCAACTACCAAAGAACCCCCAGCCTCACCAACCACCTCACCATCCACTGAACCCCCAGCCTCAACAACCATCTCACCTACCACTGAACCCCAACCTCATAACACTAGCTACATCTCTACTCATTCGAACTACATCACTCAGCAAAGTGTCATAGTCGAAGTCTTTAAATTCTTGGGTTTATTCACCTTAAACAAACTATAATCTCTTCACGTTAACTTTCAACCTTTTCTTCTTCAGCTCCTTAGGAGTAGCAGCAACAGAAACCTCTGGGGTAGCAGCACCACCAATCCTCACAGACCTACGTGCTAATGAGGAAATTACACAACAAAATTGAAGCATAAATTGTATAAGCATATTACAAAAGAAAAAATGACATAATCACATAAATAAAATAAAACAACCTCCAGAAGCGTATGCCTGCTTTATCTTCTTCAACTCAGTTTGAAGTGAAAGTTCATCCTTCTTTTTGGATATTCTTACAAGCGGCACAACATCTAAACACCATAGCACATTTAAGATATATAAAAATTCAAAATAAATAAGTAAATAATTGTAATACAAAAAATTACAATCACCTTCAACTTTTTCAAATTCAGCATTTTGAAAGATGCCTTCAACTCCTCCAGGAAAATCTTAAAAAATTCACATGCATAGCCGGGAAGAAAAAATTATTAAATGACATTCAATAAGCACAAACACAGTATAACTAACTGATGCATAAAGTATACTAACATATGCAACTTATAATGAAATAAATACATGTTATCAAATCAGAAGAATACACACACACTGTATAACTAACTAATGCATAAATTATACTAACATATGAAACTTCTAATGAAATAAATACATGCTATCAAATCAAAAGACTAAAAGTACTAGTAAAAATTTAATAGGTTTAAAAAAAACATAACTAAAACAATGCACACTATAACAATCAGTAGCTATCATACATCTCTTATAGTATAACATATGAAATTTTTTATAAACTAACAGTCAATAAGAAATCTAATCTGAGACACACAGTGTAACTAACTAATACATGTAGTATATTAACACATGCAACTTCTAATGAAATCAATACATGCTATCAAAGAAGAAGAATAAAAGTACGAAAAACAATTTCATAGTTTTTCAAAACATATGCACAACATAACTAAACTAATGCACATTATAACAACCACTAGCTATCATACAGGAAAAATAAAAAAACAGAGTAACTAACTAATACATATGTTAAACAAACCCTTGCAGCTTCTAAAACAAACAAATGCATGTTATAAAGAAGGCTCAAAACATGCAGATCTGACTTACAAATAAAAAAATAAACATACTCTAAAAAATTCAACAGCAACAAGACAGAAAAAACATAAATACATACACAACAAAATAAAAAATGCGCGAAAACCCAAATATTCAAAAAATAAAATAAAAAATAAACCAGGAGAAGGAGAAGGCTGAGTCAACTTCTTCGATTTAGGAGAAACGTCTTTCTTTCCCTTCGTGATATCAGCACCTGCTTTAGGAGGAAGGTCTCCTACTTTACCCTTTGCCTTACCTATAGACTACAAAAAATAAGCAACAAATGTGTTATATCGAAACGACAAACGATTATTAAACAATAAAATACGAACTGCGATCAATTATAGAAACCTAGAATCGTCAAAACGCAGATGAAACAAAAAACTTATCGATTTCAATCCCTGACAAAGATGAGGATGAGGAAAATGAAGTCAAGATCGCGAGGAAGTTGAACAATGAAGAAAATGCAGAAAACATCGACAATTTGGTGAAGAAACGGTGAGAAAATTGCAGAAAACAATGGCGTAAAGCAGAGAATAAAGTGAGAAAGGGAAAATGAAAGGTAAACTGAGAGAGAAAAAGTGGTAAATAAAGGTAATTTGAATCACTTCTGTAAAAAGAAAAAAAAATTTAATTATAATTTACATAACTTCCTTAATTTCTAATTAATTACAATGTGAATCCCATTTTGCAAATCGGTTCGTGGCCTATCTATAAGCTTATGGACAGACCATTTTTCCTGAGACTTTCTCATTTTTCTTTACTCTATATTTTAAGTAGCCCTTGGTCTTACCATGAGACAGTCTCGCACAATACAAGAAAAATGACCTATTACTTTGCCCATTTTACCTCAATTTTTTCACTAACATCAAATAACTAAGGTAAAAAGTTCTTTTACCTCGGTTATATTTTTTTCGAATTAAAAGATACTATTTACTTCGGTTATAAAAAATCGAGGTAAAAATTGGTTTTTATTGCCTCGGTTCTATTGAAACTGAGCAAAATATTCTTGAAAATTGAGGTAAATAGTATGACCAATGTATGTACGCCATCGGTAATGTGGGTCAAATCAAGCAATATCAGTTATTTGTGGCACGACTGACCTCACACTGTTGATCGGGTGGACCGATTGTTAGACGATGGTTTGGAACGACATCACAATAGTCGGTCTTTAGTTTGTAAGTTTTGTTCCATTGACCAAATTCAATCATAATACCCAAAAAAATTCTCCCCCCTTCCAGTAATCCTTTTCAAAAACCAAATCCACATTATTGAAGGTGGCCAATAGGCTTGTTGATTGTGCTTACTCAATTACCAAGTAAGTTTTTCAATACCTCAAATTTTTGTTTGAGGGGATGTGTTTAACTATGGTTTGATTGAAATTAGGCATTGCATTATTGTATATGGTCGCAGTTATATATGTGTATGGTAATATAATGAATGTATTTGTTGACATTAATATATGTTTATATATATGTATGTGTTTTCGATATGCATTGAAGCCATGGATCAATGAATGTAAGTGGATGTATGTGTTGCTAAGATAGGTCCCTAAAGAGTGTGTACTTGTTATTATATTGTAGGAATTTCTATGGACAAAACCCATTATTTTGATGAAGATCAAACAAGCCAGAGTTATCAATATTTTGTAGCTAACTTCATTCAATATGAATTTTCAAATACCGCGAAGGAGAATTTGTCGTATATATATTGTCCTTTCAAGAAGTGATGGAACACCGCTATTCATGAAGTAACTGCTTTTAAGGAACACTTATTTATATACGGTTTTGATCCAACATACAAAATTTGGTTATAACATGGAGAGAATGTGGATAAGCATACTAAAAATGAAGTAGAAGCTGAGAAAGATGATAGGATTGATGAGTTGGTTGAGGAGATTGTCAAAAACTACAGTGGAAATCCTAAAATACTTTCAGACCTCCATGGACATAATGAGACACTTCTATATAATGGATGTTCAAAAGGAATGACGGTATCAAAGGCTACATTACAGTTGATGATTGTGAAAGCTAAGTATTTCTTTAGTGATGTAGGTTTCTCTGGTTGGTTGAAAGTGTTGAAAGAAATGCTTCCAGTTGGAAATAGACACCCTGAAACGGTATATGAGGCTAAGAAGGTACTATGTTCAATGATCATGGATTATGAAAAGATAAATGCTTGTCAGAATGATTGTATCTTATATAAGGGAGATCACTTGAATGTGGAGGATTTTTCTAAATGCAATGCTCCAAGGTTCAATTTGAAGGGGGTGGATATTAATGGAGAAATTAGAAATTGGTAGACGAAAATGGTTCTTGCCAAGGTTGTTTTGTATCTACCTATTATTCCTCGATTGAGAAGATTGTTTGACAATCCTGAGGATGCAAAGAATTTGAGTTGGCATGCAGATCAGAAAGTGATTGATTCTGAAGTCATAAGTTATCCGGCCGATGGTGATCAGAAGAAGATAGATGCGACATTTTTGGTCTTTAGGAATGAGCCATGTAACCTGAGTCTTGGTTCGTGCACTGGTGGAATAAACCTGTTTGGTAATATAAGAAGCAATCATAGTTCATGGTTGGTGATGGTAATGATTTACAACTTTCCCCCATGGTTGTGCATGAAAAGGAAGTTTATAATGTTATCTCCATTGATCTCTAGTCTGAAAGAACCGGGAAACGATATTGATGTGTACCTATCCCCCTTGGTGGATGGCCTGAAAAAGCTGTGGGATCCTAGAATGAGTATGTATGATGGGTTTCAGAAGGAGTTGATTGATTTTAGAGCCATGTTTTTTTGTACCGTTAATGACTTTCCCGTGTATGGAAACCTATCTGGCTATTTCATGAAAGGTCACAAGGCATGCCTATTTATTTAGATGGAACGAATTATCGCCAATTGAGGCATGAAAGTAAGACAGTGTACCTTGGGCACCAAAGATGGCTTCTAAAAACTCATCAGTGGAGGAATAGACGTGATGAATTCAATGGAAAGGTAGATTTTTTTGCCCCCTCCTCCCGTATTAATAGGTGCGTCAATCTTGTACATGTTGGGAGATGTACGTAACGACTTCGGTAAGAGGAAGAAGAAACCTAAGGTTCCCGGTAGTTGGAAGAAGTGGTCCTTATTTTTCGAACTACCGTATTGAGAGATACTTAACATCTGACACTGTTTAGACGTGATGCATATTGAAAAGAATGTATTTGACAGTTTGGTTGGTACTTTGATGAATTTTTTGGGTAAGACAAAAGATGGTGTGAAGTTTAGGAAAGATATGGTCGAAATGGGAATTATACCTTATTAGGCCCCGGTGGTGCGGGGGACGAAGGCGTACTTACCCGCAGCTTGTTATGGACTTTCAAAAGCAGAGAAAGTGTTGATATGTTCTAGCTTGAAAGACATGGATGTCCCAGCCGGATACTCATTCCGGGTAAGCAATCTGGTGTCTGATGAGGGATTGAGATTGGGGAGTATGAAATCGCACAATTCACATTGTTTGATTCAAGAATTTCATCCGGTTGGGATCAGATCCATCTTGCCAACTCATGTAAGAAAGTGCTTTACTCGGTTGTGTAGCTTCTTCAAGGAAATTTGTTGTAAAGAAATTAGGCGTAAAAAATTGGAGGAACTGCAGGACTAAATAGTTATCTTGTTGTTCAAGTTAGAGATGTATTTCTCCCTTCATTCTTTTACATCACGGTGCCCTTGTTGGTTCACGTTGTACAGGAAATTATGAATTGTGCTCCTGTTTATCTTCGATGGATATATCCCTTCGAGAGGTATATGAAGATCTTTAAGGGTCATTTGAAAAATCAATTTCACCCATATGCCTGTATAGTATAGAGGTATGTGACTGAGGAAGCGGTAGAATACTGCATGGAATTCTTGAAGAACGAAGAGTTGGTTGGTGTACTAAAATTGGGCCATGGAGAGAGAGTGGGTGGCAAAGGTTTGCGAAAAGAAATAACTTGGATATTAACCCATGATGAGTTGATGAAAGTGCACTTGTATGTCTTGCACAATTCAGATGTGGTTTTCCCCTACGTGGATATGCACATGGTCTCTATCAAAGATCGGCACCCTGGTTGGTCGGAGAAGCAGGTACTTTCAAAACACAATCTCACTTTCATTGATTGGCTACAGAAAACAATAGTCGGAGAAAGTCACGATGAAACCTTGAACTGGTTAACCTTCATGCCTTATGCTTCCACGATTTCTTTCACTGGCTATGACATGAATGGGTTTACCTTCTCAAGCCTTGAATGGGACACACACACCGTAACTAAAAATAGTGGCATTAGCATAGTTGCGCAAGTGTTACATGTCAGTAGCGCAAGGGATAGAAATCCATTGTACGGGAATATGTCCTACTATGGGGTGATTGAGGAAATTTGGGAACTCATCTACACCAGTTTTAGAGTCCATATTTTCAAATGAAAATGGAAGGACAACAATGTGGGTGTATCAATCAATGACCTAGGTTTCATTCGTCGACTAGAGCAAGACATGTTCTACTAGCGATCCTTACATCCTTGCTTCACAGGCTACACAAATGTTCTATGTTGATGATCCTTTCGATTTTAGTAAATCAGTGGTCATTCATGGAAAAAGTCAATTTATAGGGAGGTTAGTACATCTTCAATGTCTGACATTATTCCACAAACACAACCCAGCTCCAGTAATGTCGGCCAAGAAGAGATAATTAGGGTGGAGCTAGTGTTGAGGAGAGACCACAAGGAATACATGTGGATTGAAAGCCATCCCAATTTGAAGAAGAATAAGAGGAAGAAGACATAGATTAGATGTAGAAAATATTTTGACAAACCTTGTAGAATGTTTATTTTGTGCTTTGGGTTTTTATATAATTTTTAAATCAATTGGCATTCCAATTTTGATTTTAATCACATAAGTGATGGATTTAGATTGATATTTGACGACCTCGATGTATTAGTCGATTCCCAAAATAGTATGAATGATCTCCATCCAGCGACATTGCACATGGGCCTTGTGCTCTTGAAATGTAGAGATGCCGACGTGGAACACAGCATCGGTAAGGGATTCTATCGAAGACAGTGGCTAAGTGGGCTGAAATGATTTAATTCTTGAGAATTTGCATATATGTAGGCAAGTTATCGGCCAACCCAAACATTAGCCATCAACATATATGCGACTTCGCACGCTATAAACTACAGTTCAATTGACAACTATCAAATATAAAACCAGAACTCAGAATAAAAAACTACAAGTCCTCATTCCAAGTTCACAATAGCAAAGAACAAATAAAATCATTAGACATATAACATTTTAGCATACGCTTGCTAACAACACAAATCCAATCCAACCAAATGCAACACTATTCATTGTTAAAATGCAACATTCATAACTACCAACAATTCATCACATATTTTATAAAAACAATCAAGGGTCAACATCGGATATAAAGTACTCCACATTATCCCCCGTAGAACTATCGGTAGACTCCAAATCCTCATCCTTCTCAATCACACCCTTGGCACCATTGTCAGGAGGCCCCGAATTCTCACAGAAATCTAATTCTTCTTCATTAGTGGCTAGTGCAACAGATTCTTTATCCCCAGACTCCTCCTCAGCTTAATCTTGAACTTACCCCCTTGGAGCCATGTGGGGGCTCACAGGGTGCACATTTCTTCTACCACTAAGAAGTTCCCTCATTCCCGCTAACTCCGCCAAGATCCATTGTTGATTTTGTTCCAAACGCAGCGCAAGTTCCTTGGTCTCGGCCATGCCCATCAAGAACATGTTCCAGGAACTTTGTTTAAGTTCTAACACAAATATAATTAACTCCATATAATTCTTATTAGATTGGCGTAATAAATCATAATTAAGAATGAACAAAAAATGACAAAAATTTTCATACCAATTCGTGGGCCAAGAGTGGAATGTATTGGATGGCCAGCGGTGGAGTGCGATGGAGTAGTCTCATTGCTGGGGGTGGATGTCAGATCAAGATTAGAATTGGAGATGTTGCGATCAATCCAAGCCCCTGCCTCCCAGTGCCAATGCTTTTGGCAAAAGAAGTTCCCATCGTAGTACCTTGGCGTGATCTTCTGCGTAGATCGGATGGGAACACCCTTCTTCTCCACCAGGGCAGTGATTATATTGCTATATGGTAGGGTCAAGCTCTTCTGTGCAACACCACAGTGTGCATCTCCTAGATGATGGTGTAACTAGGGTCAACAACCCCGTTCTCCGCAATGTGCAAGCAGAGGACGACACCGTTGATCGTAGGCTCAGAACAGTGGCCAGCCGAGATGAGGTATTGGACAATAATGTTGTACATCATCCTCTCCCTGAGCTCCAAAACATTAATCTTGATGTCCCTTGGCTCTAAGACATTTTTCCCACTCTAATCATGAAACACCTTTCAACAATCAAGTTGGGCACCAGCACCCCAGACTGATCGTCTTTGGGGACCCTATTCAGCCACGAGTCCAGGCGGTAGAGGCGGAGTCTTTCAAACGGGTTCTTCTCATCTGCACCAATTGTGCACCCAATTAACTCGTTGATTACTTCACTAGTGTTCACTTGTGTCTTGTATTTTCTGGTACTCCAACAATCAAAGTTTGAATAGAAATCTTTCACCTCCTAGTCATAGATGGGCTTGTCCAGACAAATAACCCCTTCCATCCCCACACTTTGAATGGCTCGAGGAATACGTCTAGGTGGAGTTACTGCATATCCTTGACCTCCATGGCCCTCACCTCAATCCTCCTTTTGCTGACTAACTGATAAAGCTTTTCATTTTCATCAGTGAAAAACCGCATGTTGTCGAATTTAGGCATTGGAGGGGCATCAATGACCTTTGCTTTTTTGGACTGAGAGGAACCCTCTCCACTTCCCTTGCTCCTGGAACGTTTTGAGCTCTTCTTCACTGGCAACTGCGGGACATTTTCATATACAGTAATCATCAATATGTATAAATATTTACCGATGAAGGTGATGGTATGACCAAACTCTCTAGCATGCCACTAACAATTTGGTTTAGCAGAATAACCTATTCGGCATCGCACATTCATGTGATAATAAATGTACAACGACAGAAAGTGTGTCGACTTGACCAAATAGTTTGCGACATTCAGCCAAATGGTCAAAAATGGAAATATATCTACATATGCCCCAGACCATTAAAACTTATGACACATATATGTAGATTTCATATTTTTGCCCACCACATCCTTCCCATTTTTTCAATCGTTTAAGAACAATGTGAAACACTAAGCAAAGAGACCTAAAACCTAATCAATCATAACAAAAAATAATAAAAGTAGAGCAACAAATTTAGATAAACAAGAAATTATAACCAAATATTATAAAAACAAATGGGAGAGAACAAATTAAAAATCTAACCTTGTCTAAGGTTTGGAAGCAATGTGGTTATGGTTATTGGTTGCGATGAATAGTGATGAACAAGGGATTAAGGTGTTTATATGTAGTCAATTTGGCAGTTGGATTCGATGGTTATGCGGCGGATGTTGGAGCGGTTTGAATATGCGACGTTGATTTTGGGAATAAGAATGGGTGGAGTTCAATAGCTTAAATACATAGAGCCCTATAGTGTCGTTTAATCTATGAATGCGACGTTGCATACCTAATCGATATTATCAAATTTTGACCGAATAAGTGAGTCATAATGTAGGGGTACTGGGCCAAATAAGACAACATGCCCAATGGTCTTAACAATTTGGGCTTAGTCAACAGTGGATTAAAACCCTAGTAAACGAGGTTGCTTTTCAAAACCGTCTTGATCGATTGGAAGCCGATAACCCAACGATGGCACATACTGCAATGAGCCACAAATAATTTTTTTAACCCAAATTCATAAACGCAGTAGCCCAAAATGAAAAGCCCTGGCAATTAATTTCAAAATATTTAAACCTATCATATTTAATGATAAAATAATTTAAATCATAACAACAATCTAGAATGGTTCTTCATTAACCCTCGATATATTGTTTTAGGGGTTCGTTAGCGTAGCTTGTATCAATAGCATTGAGGAATTTTTACAACTCATTACTTTTCAATGTCGAATTTGATCGTCTATAACCCCCTATCTGCACAGTCGAACAAGTATATAGTTGTTCGTGTTCCACGGTTGAATGTTTGTGTAATTGAAAGAAAAACCAAAAGGAAAATGATTGACTGTTCCTGGGGATAACCGGAGTACCTTGCGTAGTTGCTATAAATGATATCAAATAGTTTTGAGTAACACTGCCTATACTTGGCCATCAACAATCTTGATAATTGAAACAATAATGTTTAAAATATTAATTGTGTAGTAGGATTGACTATTGTTGGCGACAATGGGAGAACCCTTCTTAATTGTTGTAATTGATATCAAATAGTTCTGAGTAACATTGCCAATACTAGGCCCTCGACAATCTTGATAGTTGAACTAGTACTGTTCAAAAGATTACTTGTGTACGTGGAAGGATTGACTGTTCGTGGGGATAACGGGAAAACCCTAGGTGATTGATATATCTGATATTAAACAGTTTCGAGTAACGTTGCCTATACATAGCCCTCGAAATTCTTGATAATCAAACCAGTACTGTTCAAAAGATTAATTGTGTAGTAGGATTGGCTATTCTTGTGGCAAATGGAGGACCATTCTTAATTGCTATAACTGGTATCAAATAGTTTCAAGTAATGTTACCTATAACAGGCCCTCGAAAATCTTGATAATTGAACAAGTATTGTTCAAAAAATTACTTGTGAGGAAGGATTGATTGTTCATGGTGATAACAGGAAATTCCTAACTGATATCAAACAGTTTCGAGTAATGTTGCCTATACCTGGCCCTCGATAATCTTGATAATTGAACCATTAATGTTCAAAACATTAAGTGCGTGGTAAGATTAACTGTTCGTGGGGGTAACTGGAGAACCCTACGTAATTTCTATAACTAATATCAAATAATTTTGAGTAACGTTAACTATACATGGTTGTCGACAAACTTGATAATTCAACCAATAAGTTCAAATCATTACTTGTGTAGTATAATTCATCCTCCTTTGATTTAACTGGAATATCCCCTTCAACTGGTATAATTGAATACATTTTCTATAACATGTCCTAAAATAGTCGATAATATTGAACTAGTAATGTTCATCCCATTACTACTTCAATAGGATCGATATTGTAACTGAGAATCGGCTATAACCGACCATCAACATATATATATATATATATATATATCCTGTAACGGTTGTGAAAGGGTTCACATTACCTGTCAGTAAAAAATTCACAAAACCCAATTTATCAAGTCAAACATATATATGAACTCCTCGAATAACATTGGCTACAACTGGCGATGAACATCATGTAACTTCCATTATAGAACTGATAATGGAAAACCTAGGGATACCCGAGTTGACGACTTCGCACATGACATCGCTTAAGAGATTAGGTAATGAATAGATAGAGACATTGTCCATGATCATGAAATGGTCCATTTGGTCCTAATGCGGGCCAATTATATGAATTCAAATCTAGTTAAGCTTGCGACGTCCGATTACACTCTGTGTATCCCGATATTTGTGTATCCCAGTATTTGACTGACCATTATGCGATGTGGTACATTCTTAGAAAATGGGACTATTGGGTCGATATTGACCCATGTGAAAACCTAAAATTAACGTGGTGGATATGTTACACGACCCTTGCGACGTTACAAGCCTGGTGGGAGAATACATTTATGCGCCACACTTAGGGGAAAAAACCCAAAAAAACATTGAAAAGGCATTCATTTCCAAATATGGTGCCCTCCACCTTCTAAGACCAAAATTCATCATCTCCATTTCCTTCCTCCTCCAATCTATCAAGCACCAAAAACCTTCAAATTCATCTTCCCCATGAGGCTTAATGGAGAAGCAAAGGGAAAATGATGATGTCACCATAAAGGGGGATTCTATGATACAAAATTAGGGTAAGGTTTCATCTTCCAAACAACACATACATGATCATATTCTCATTGTTACATTCCTTGGGAATTATTTTTGAATGAGGGTTTGTTGTTGTTATTTGTCTTGGTTTTCATATATTTTGTTATGTGGCCAATAAAATTAGGGTTGTGTGGATACTCTAAAGATTTCATTTTTAATGTGTATTGTGTGTAACACTTAAAGTTTTCAAATGGTAGTTTTTGATATGGAAATGACTTGACATGTTTTATTTTCCTCATTTGTTTTATTCAAATGAAGATCATCTATGAAAGAGATTATTTTAGTTAGTCACCTAATGGATGATATAGTGTTGTGCAAAATAATTTCATTATGAGTAAATTTGTAGCTTCATTTTGTACGATTAATTAACTTATTGTTGTGGATAACATAGTTTTGTGTGATAAATTAACTTCATTTTTAGGTCGTGGAGTGGCGATCCACGATAAGAGGAAATGGTTCGAAAGAGGGATAGATGGTAATGTATCGAAAAGACATAAGCAAGGTCAGGATAGGGCTATTTACAAGAAATTAATAGACACGGAGGACAAATGTATCAAATTTCCAATGAAATTTGACCACATCAGAAATGCGATAGGTTAAGAAAGAAACTGGTGGTCTAGTTACGTATGATTAATTGCGAGGACAAAGGTAGACATATTCTTGTACAAATCATGGCTCCGGGTCGATGATGCTTACAAGGAAAATTTGTTGACGACCCTTGATTTGGCCTTCGAAATTGAGTGTGAAGACATGGAAAAGTTGAAGAGTAGAAAAATACAGAGTTTTGGAGAGAGATGGAGAGATTTCAAAGCCAAATTGGCTAGGGATTATATTTTTGGAAAGAATAGAAATTACAACCCAAGAATTAAGAATCTGTTCATTAGTGAATTGAGCTGGAAGGGTTTCGTTGTTACATGCTACAAAGAATATACGTAGTGGATACATAATTATATTTGTATGCAAAGACTATTTTGTTGGATATACTAGCATATGTATGAGTATATTATCATGATTACAATCAATTGTGTATGTTATATGTGATTGTCATTGCTTAATAATTGTAATGGACCCTATTTTCCTAAATTAGAGTACCACAAATTGGACAAAGTGATGTCGCATGTTACTACTTGGGATATGGATCATTTCAACCATGTAGTGTGGGACATCATTTAAAAACTAAGTTTAGCCACTGTCTGGGTCCGACAGTAAAGGTGACGATGCATGATGTCCATTCGACTGATGCGATTTCACTAGCAACTAGTGAACGACGCCGCACTGACACTGGGGAATTGAGTTACAATTCTCCCTCATCAATTACCTTCTCCATTTTAATATCCAAAACATATCGTTTTATGTTTTCACAGGTTCTAAGAGCAAAACATGGAGAGTTTTTAGAAGGAAACAAAATCCGACACACCATGACTCGAGGTGGATACGCACTAGTTACAAGAATCATCATGAAAGAAATGTTTGAGGCTAGTGTGTTTGACAAAGTTGAGCATGGGATGACGAACGAAGAAACAAGGAATTCTACTAAATATCCCACACCGGATAAGGTTCCCCGATTTGAAAAATGGTTAAAAGGATACAAAAGACATGTGAAGCAGGAGGGTAAGTTCCACACCAAAGATGCGGATGTGGTATCCCAACAAATTGTAAGTTTCCCAACTATTTAGTTGATTTAATATTTGTACAATAGTTCAAGAAAAATTTGACCAAATAAATGTGATCGAACATTGGTAATTTATAGGATGACTTAAAAAGAAAGAAAGAGTCCAACAAGTTCATCGGGGTTGGAAAGAAAGACATACTTGGTGTAGCGCTAAAAAAGAAAGAACATCAGGGTCGGGTCTGTGGTGTCAGCACTCTCACTACACATAGGAACATCTTCGTCAAACCTCGACCAACGAAGGTTGATATTCCGTCAAGTAGTCAACAGAGAGAGATTGATGCTTTGAAATCTATAGTTGCCCAACTAGTCGCTTTTGTCTCGCAAGAATTGAATGGGAGGAAAATGCTACTTGACTTGGAGATAATCCTTGCATGTTCTAAATCAACAACCTCAACTACCGCCCGCGCTTCTACTCCAAAAATATTAACACATGACTACCCAGTGTGTGATAGTAGGCATGAACCAACATCTCCGAGATTGATAACATCTCTTGCTTTTGACTGACTAAGAACGAAGTTGGTAGAGGCCACCCAACGCAACTTAAAGGTATTAGAAAATATATTACACTATTCATATTCAAATGATTTTATACATTGTTTTAAATTAGCGATTATTCTTGTGAAGGATAATTCCTTGTGCATTCTTCTTGTTGAACGTGTTGATGGTGAGAGCCATGTTGTTGCAAACGGTAAATTATACACACCTATACGATTGCATCATGATAGGTCAGTCGCGAAGGAGAACATAGTGGTTACCGTCACTAAGACCCTCGTAGATGGTATAATTCTTCAAATCCCATATGTCGAGGCAACTACAGAGGACAGTGTTGTGAGAATATTTATTGAGTGGCCGCTTTGTTTGGTCTCTATTTTGGAAATAGACCCCCCTCCCAAAGAAGGTAAAATAAAGGTGATTTCGTTTTTGAGCTGAGACAAAAATTCCGTACATAAATTTTCAAATTGATTTCATGTAGATTGAGGCAAGGATTAGTAGCCCGGAGAAATTGGCAAGTACATTTGGGGATCCGAAGGCTACAAAATCTCGTGTCCTTAAAGTGAAGCCACATCCATTCAATCCCTAAAAGCATGGCTCTCTAAATAACATCCACACAATCTTGACAACTCACCCTCCCTCATCTTCATGCAAAATTACAATGGAAGAAGTTGCTATTTTTGGGTACAAGGTAAATCTAATCATCCGGAAGGAGGATTTTGAGGCCTTGTTTCATTTTAATAATGTCCCCCTCCCGTGATGAAACTACATTGCATGTAAGTATGAATCCAACAACCAAACATTATTCATCTTTATAATTATTTCCCATCAAAATATCAAGACTTAATATGTATATAGGTTTTTGCATGTACAATCTATTTCCAAAATGAAAGGGTGGACAGGGGTTCTTTAACCATTAAAGATCCAACATGAACATGTGGCGATGGAAGAGTGTTTAGCCTACTTGAGCTCCTGGTTGATGAAAAAGGAGAATTCGATATATCGAACCTTATTACGAGAGGTGAGTCATCTGTACTTACTGACTTACAAGTGTTTTGATTGTACTATAGATTATGGGTTTTTAATTAATTAATGCTAATTTCATATTTCTAGCACATATTGGATAGTCGCCGTCTTAGTTATTCCCTCAAGCACGGTGTTCAAGTTCGATCCATTACATCAAATTCCCCTCGGGACAATTTCATTCTCAATTGCAAAGGTAATGACGGATTCATTAATTAACACCCTCAAGGCATTACACTGGAAGTCCCTAAAGGTTAGAATGCACAACAAAAAGTCAATTTTAAATAATTATTGCAATATGTGAATAACTATGTGTTCATTAACAAATTGTGAGTATATTTAGCATAAAAAAAATTGGCTCTGTGGTAAAGCGGTTTCTATTGCATGCGATTTATGAAAGATTCCGTAGCGAATGTGAATGAGAATCAATATGATCTACAAAAGGTATGTCTTATTCTCATATTTTGTTTCAATAAACAATGACACGACTACGCCCAATGATGAGATGTCAAATGCATGTATTTTCCGAAACATTTAACATTTCTTTTATTATCTTTTTGTTGGAAGATTTCTAGAGTTAGGTAGGTTTACATCATAAGGTATTTGGATGACCATTTTCGGTTTTCATATCTAAATCCTTCATTTTGTACCCTGTTTTTAGTCTAATGGATTTTTGGTTCTCA
>JAULKM010112651.1:0-22642 GCA_032355605.1 Rubia tinctorum
TAGAGAAAAATGGTGCATGTGAGACTTGAAAACTCACCATTACTAAATTATATTCTAGTCTTTGTACTACACTGATTGTACTCTCTGTAGAATATATATGATGAACAAGTTACCCTACAACACACGGCTCACTCACGTTTTATACACAAGTCCTCTCTCATTTTCTTCCACTCTACCACACCATTTCCAAGCAAGAATCCACACAATACATGTCCCATCAACACTAAAACAACATCATGTTCAACCCCCTCTTCCATGTTCCATTTTGAATCTACCATATTATATTTTCATTTCCAAGACATAGTAATTCATGTTTATTTATGGAATATTCATACACTAGCTTTGTCTTATTCAAAATAAAAACCACCGCCATGCTTAATCATATCTTGAAGAAATTTGAGAAAGAAGATAGGAACGGAGGAAGTAGAAAGAGGTCAAGCAAATCAACAAAGGACAATTCTTTGCTCAAAACAAGGAATTACAACATTTGGACATGATGGAAGGATTTCTCAAAATAAAAGGTGGAGGAGAAAGTCAAGAAGGTATGAATTTAGATTATCCAAGTTATTAATGTGACATGCATAAAAAATTCTAATAAAATTTAAGATTTTTCAACCTCAAATGTGATTGTTAGAGTCCCACATTGGTGGTTGACAGTCATATAATTCAATATATAAGATTATGGGTTACCCCTAAATAGTTCCAATTGGTTTTATGATAGGAGTTCATGATTCTAATAGGGACATGCAATATAATTCTAATGAAATTTCAACATTGAAAACAAGATTTTAGAAGAAAAAATATCTATATTTATTATCAAAAATAAATAACAAGTTCTTGATACCATAGAACTCAAGAACTGCATGCAAGTTTATAATATTATCATTCATGGATGGATATAAGATTTTCTATTTCAACCATTTAAAATTTGTTATAAATTATAGTTATTTAATATAATTCTTATCAAAATTAATATTTTTCTAACTTAAAATTTAACATGCAACATAATCCTAATGATTTTTATCATATTTAAGAATTTCTAACTTAAAATGTATATGCAAAACAATCCTAACTAAACTTAAGATTAGAAAGCATATATGAAAAAATACATATCTATATTGAAATAAGATTTATGTATAATTGTCCTTTATTTATTTATTTTCAATTCAAGAGAAAATTCTAATTTTAAATACTGGTGTAAGGAAAATTGATTCATGTCAAGAATCATTAACATGAAAATAATTATAATATTTGAAATAGAGTTTTATATAAAAATCTCCATTGTTAGGAATATATAACAGGCAAAAACATTCAAATCAATTTTTACATCGAAAATAAGATTTTATATAAAATATATTTTAAAAAATAATATTCTTTCGAAAATGACATGCAAGATCATTTTGCTCAAATATATTATTGGAAATAAATTTTATATTTGAGATAATATTTATAATTTGTCATTTGTTGTTGAAAAATCTTAAACATGCAAAGTGGTTTTAATAATAGAAAAATATCGTATAAAAGTACAGCCCTAGATTGGGGTGATATCAACATGTTATTATTTGTTGTCAAAAATTATGACATGCAGGATGGTTGTATGAATGTAAATTAAATTTATGACACAAGATTATTCTAAGAGTTCGTCTCTTGAATCATTTCCTTAAGCATAGAAAGACCAAGGTTTAAAGTGCAAATGAAAAGAAATGAAAATAAAATTTTTGGGTTGGATGAATTGGGTTATATACTTTATAACTATTAGACGTTGCATAATAATTTTTTAATATTGCAATCAAGACCTTTTAATTTTTATTATTCTAATTAAACCCCTTCTTTCCATAGGCTTATGAAAAGATGGTTTTTCCCAATACTTTGTCTTAGTCTAATATTGATAATGGAATTTTAGTAAAAATACATACTGAAATTGGTCTAAAATCTTGAAATGTAGACAAAAGATTCAGTGTCTACCAATTAATATGTTAAACATATACACTATAGTTCTCAATCCGAGGAAATTAATTATATATTTTAATTAGATCCTTTATGTATAAGTATGAATCAAATTGACATATATAATTTTAATTTAGATAAATCTTGCATTCTTACATTCAAAATTCAAGATTTAATTAAAATTATTGAAATGATAATATACAATCAAAATAAAAATCATCATTGGATTCAAACTTAAAAACAAGGTAAACGAAGAATGATTTTATGTATTAAAGAAATTAATATATAAATATATCATTCATCATTATATCAATATATATTAATTTGATACAAATCTCAATTAAATTACCTACCAAGTTTATGGATTATAAAATCATTAAATTTAGAAAAGTGTTTAGAAAAAGGAAATCCACTACTTAAAAATTCAAGTCATACCTTTAAAAAAAAATACTAATACTAATGAATTGGAGTCAAGAAATAAGAGATTAAAATGAAAGCATTGTTTAAATATGGATTTGAGTCAAATAAGTGTACTACGTTAATAGAATTGAACACACCCAAGAGATTCAAACCAATTCACGAGGATTTTGATCCAAACTAAGACGAGTGTTTCATCGCTTGCATAAATTGAATCTTACAAGATATTTGCAGAATGATAGTTTGCTTTGAATATGATTCGTTAATAAATTATGTCATTCATGATATGTCACATGTTACACTTTCTAGTTTAACTTGAATTTGAAATGAAGAGGATGATGTTTACTTTATCGCATCAAACTCGAATTGATTAATCTACGTGTATGACCGACTTGTACTTTATCTTATCGTGTCTATTTGATTAATTGCTCTGTGCTAATTGAATTGAATTTGTTCTTGATAAATTCAAGGACCCCGACGTGATTGTAGTTTGATCAAAATCAACGGGGATGACAAGGGCCGGACAGTACGACTAGACCGTCTGCACGCAGTGTTCGGTATGCTAGCATTACCAGTTGTTACCTGATACGAGCTCTTAAGTGAACATGTGTGGGGCGTGGCTGACGAGAAGTGATATTGAATACGTAGCTTTCGGGCAATATTGAAAGTGAAATATTTTAGGTCTATGCTTAGTTCGATAGTCAGAGATCCCATATAGGGGCTTGACTACGACTAGGCATAACCACCTGTATCCTTTTATTATGCGTTAGGACAAATGTGTTTACTTGTCTTTATGTGCTCATTAAATGCAACTTGGTAATTATTGGCGATGAACTTCACTAAGCAAAATAGCTCACCCTAGTTTAAATAAATCCAACAAGTACATTGGACATGTAAAAGTGAACTGTAGTTAACGCAAGTGAAACCTATACTTATTTTGAATTAGGATCCAAAATAATTGTAAAACCCTTTAGTCATTAAACTCTAGGTTTTATCTAGATAGAATTGTACAACTGAAAATCTTGTGATTGCAAGTTTATTATGTAATAGTCAGCTAAATTCAGCTTAAAGTTTGTATCACGCTTCCGCATAATTATACTTCTCGATTCTTCACACTCAAGAGACCCGACTTTAGTTGGGCTCTCGGTAACATGCCCTGACCCAACCCGGTACTTGCTAATATGCGAGGCGCTCGGGGTGAGGGTGGTCTACTCCCCTATTTATAGGATATAATTCGGCCACTCAGAAATAGAAACAGGATGGGATTTGGTAATTCCCGTTAGAAACTGAAAAGAATTATGACAGATTTAAGAAGTTAAAACCATATCTAACTATAATACCTAATTTAAATTTAAATGATGACCATATTCATCCAAGTAAACCAATCCAAGTATTGGATGAATTCTTGAATGAATCTACATTATCTAAACTTACCAAATCTAATTCTAATCGAATCAAAACTGAATATTCTATACACTAAATTAGAATATAACCAAAACGCATCTAAGCCAACATGGTCGAGTTTATGGCTTCATTAATAATAAGAAAAATAAACTAAAATGATCACACTATCTCATTAGTAAACCCAGTAGGAAAAAGGGTATAGTATTATCCTCCTAAAAATACTAAACAGAGAAAATTATAATAAATGATATTTTTGACATCATATCATAAGAACTTTAGAGTCCGTCTCTTGAAAGACGGTCTCCAAAAGTTATGAAAGACCAGGATTTAAACTGCAAATTAAAATGAATAAAGATAAAAATTTGGGGGATTAATCGGGTCATAAACTTATAATTATTGTAGGTTGCATAATAAAATTTTAATATTGCAACTAAAACATTTTACTTTCTATATTTCTAATTCAACCTCATATTTCCATATGCCTATAGAAAGATGGTCTTTTCCAAAACTTTACCATAACTTAAATACAATTGACTAAATTATTTTTTGGTCCCCAACATATGTCGCAATACCATCTTTTGGTCCCTCAGTGCCAATACCGCTTATATTCAGCAACTAACAGATACAAAATGATTTGTTTGGTCCCAAAAAGTAGTTTTCAGGTAAATCAGAATTATTTTCCTATATATCCAAGGGTATTTTTGAAATTTTACAAATTCAAAAATATTTTCAAATATTTTCAGTCTTGTCTTCGTCTCCAATAAAGCTTCGCTAAAGCAGGGAGATCCAGCAAGCCAGCCAATGCCAACTAGCGTTGGTCGTCAGCCGTCTGCCACCTTTCGTCGTTGGTTCTGGTCGTCCGTCGCAAAGGGGAAGTTCGCGTTCTCCACATCTGGTTTTGGTTGGCTTTTGCGAAGAAGAGGCTAGCGTCCTCGTCGCGAAGGAGAGGATTTTTTGTAGGGACGATGGGCGAACGATGATAAATTGGACTCCATCGTGTCTAATTAGGGTTTTTTCGTAGGAACGGACGGACGACGAGAATTTGGACTCCGCCATGTTAGGGTTTTGATCTCCGTCGTGGCAGAAGGGAGGAGGGTGAGGCCGATCGAGGTGAGGAGAAGGAATGAGAGTATGGGCGGTGGAAGGGGCTCGCCGGAAATAATCGAAGACGAAGCAGAAGCAGGAGACGAGCAGAAGTAGAAGCAGCGATCGAAGACGAATTAGAAGCAGAGCAGCCACTCCGCAGAAGCAGCAGCCACTGGAGACGAGGATCTCCAAAAATGAAGCAGAAGCAGGGCAGTCACTCCGCTCCGCCATCCTAGATCGGATGTCACCTTGAATTTTTTCTATTTTCTATTTTTTTAGAGGCAAAAGTGTCTTTTCATGTAATTCTAGCTAAACATTACCTGAAAATCACCCAAAATCTGGTTTTTGGGACCAAACAAATCATTTTGTATTTGTTAGTTACTGAATATAAGCGGTATTGACACTGAGAATCAAAAGATGGTATTGCTACATATGCTGAATACCAAAAAAAAAACAATTTAATCAATACAATTTATGGCTGTATTAGATTTTAACGACGAATTATTATTTTACTGTGAGCTTACTTGTTTTTGAATTGAGTATACACAATAAGGTTGTAAATGAACGTACTTGAGCTCTGATTTATAAGTATTTACTTGATGAAAGTTGCTGTTAATGAATAAGAGCACGTCTATTAAAACAAGGTTTTTAATATAAATTATGTAAAAAATAATATTTAAACTGTAAATTAAAATAAATAAATATAAAATTTTCGAGTTGCATTAATCGAGTCATAAACTTATAACTATTGCACGTTGCATGAATTTTTTTTAATATTACAACTATTTTTTTATTTCTATAATTCTAATTCAATCTTGTCTTTCCATATGCCTATAGAAAGACGATCTATCTCAAGATTGTTCCAATGAATAAACTATTTAAATTAATTCCGTTTTTTATTTGTGGGGCATGGAAAATAATCTTTTTTTTAAAGAGGGAAAAAATCTTTTTTTTAGAAAAAATTCATTCCAAGATGGTGGGGAAAATGCTCAATGACTATTATAATAAGTGGAATTGACATCCAACATAACTAACCTCTAACAATAACTAACATATTGCAAAGATATCTTAATTACATGTCAAACAGAAAGATCGTCTGTAATATTACAGATCAGACATCCAATAAAAAACTGCAACATCGCCCTTGCTTCCCGCGATAATCATGACCATTTGGCATAGACGAATGTATCACACATCAATATCACTGCGCCAAACAGGGATCTTCTACAACTATAGCACCACTTGATCCAACAACGATCTATGTTGTCTAAACTGGAAACACCTTGAAAAACACAATCTGACGAATCCAAATTAATGGAGACCCAAATATAAAATCACAAAGAAAATTATGAACACACGATCTGAACAAGCAGATCGTGAACAATATATTAAGTTGAACAACTAAATCGAGTTATCATCATGAACACAACGATCTAATCAATCAAGTCGAAAAACAAAACTAATCTGTAGAGAATAATCTCACACTTATTGAATAGTAAAACATAAATTTAAAATAATTGTTGAAGAAGAAGAAGTGAGGCGATAATGGAGAGAGGGCAGCGAAAGTAGGGTTTTAGACCAGGTTTATCACCATTTTTTGTTTTTAAAAAAGGAAAAGAAAACGTGAATAGTGTAGCCCAACCTAATCAGTTTTGGGTGTTAAAACTGATATCAGAAACGGAGGGAGATAGCCTAGGTCACTTGCCACGTGTCTATCTATTCCCTAGTGGTTAGAAATATATTAAGTCTAATCTAATCCAATCTAATTCTTTTATCTCCTTATCTACATATCTGAATTTATATTTATTTCTAAAAATATTTTTGTAATAAAATTAATTGCAATAAACTACATTTTTCATTCCTTATAGACAGAGACAATATTGTCATAGTTCAATACACATCTCAATATTTCTCTTATCCCTACTTCAAAAATTATAATTTCTCTTCTCCCTACTCAATATTTTTCATTTTTCAGGATTTAGTTTATTATATTTATAATTATTTAAATTTTATTTAATAAATTCAAAAAATTATTATTTCAATATTACAACATTTAGTTAATAATTAATAATTTAAAATATACTATTTATATTAGGTATTAAAATAATATTAAAATAATATTTAAAGAGTTGAAGTTTTTGGTTGGGTTAGGCCATTGATAAAACTTTAGAAAGAAATAAATTGGTTGAATGAGAGGTTGTGTAAGTGAATGAAAGAGATATAATATTTAATTGGAAATTTTAGTTGGGTGGAATCATGGATAAACATGACCTTAAACCTTGTTTATTGATGACTGCAGCAATGCGGTCACCAGTTTCTATGTTTAAAAAAAGGAAAATTGAACAGTTTGGCCTAACCGTATAAAAGAAAGGGATCAAAACTGATTCTCCCTAAATGGAGAGGACGAACGAGGTCAGTGTCACGTGTCTCATGTCTATTTGCGGAAAATATACCAAATGAAATTCAATTTGATCTTTTTATCTCCGGACCTATTTATATCTAATTTTATATTTATTTTTAAAATATTTTTGTAATGAAATTAATTGCAAAAAATTACATTTTTCATTATTTATAAATAGACACTAATATTTCCATAATCCAATGCATAACTCAATATATCTCTTCTCTCTACTTTAAAAATAACTCTCTCCATTTTTTAAATTAGTGCCAACATTTAATTAATAATTAATGGCAAAGTTTTGGGAAAGACGATCTTTCCATAGTCTTATGGAAAGACGGGTTTAATTAGAATAATAAAAAGTAAAAGGTATTTGTTACAATATTAAAGTTTAATTATGCAATGTGTAGCAGTTATAAATTTTATAACCCGGTTCATGCAACCCGAAGTTTTTATCTTCATTTCTTCTAATTTACACTTTAAACATTGGTCCTTCCATGACTTATGGAAAGACCGTCTTTCAAGAGACGGACTCATAATTAATAATTTAAAATATACTATTTATATTTGATATTAAAATAATATTTCTAGAGTTAAAATTTTTGTTGGATTGGGTCATTGATAAACCTTTGGAAAAAAATTTGTTGGATGAAAAATTGTATAGATGGATGAAAGAGATTTAATATTTAATTAAATTGTTTGATTGAGTTGGATCATGAAGAAACATGGTATTAGAATCCTTTTACCCCCAAATTGGCCGCTCTACCTGTACAAGGCAATTCCTTGCAATTTTGTCACAGCCATTATAACACCAGGAAAATAATCTATTTAAACAGACGTAAAATGATAATGTACTTCCTCCGTTATAGTAAATTTGTACTGTAATTATTATCACGATGTTTAAAAAATATATTTGACCGTTAATATCGTTGTCTAAGTATAATAACGGCAAATAAAAAGTTGATATTTAGAAATTACTTGTTACGACGAATTAAACAATACAATATATGATAATATTATTGTCATAAATCTAATCAAATATGGGGTCAAATTTTGAGAAGCAAAAAGTTTGCCATGCAATGTCGTACAAAGTTTTAGACGTGAGTGGATAACTAAGAGAATTTTTGAATCACTAATTTAATAAGTTAATTCTAAAGTCATCTATTACCGAACACCTAAATTCGAGAATTGACCAGTTCAATTTTGCCCAAAACTTCATTCACCAAATGGAAAAAATTTAAAAAATAAAATAAGGCACACAATACCTTATAAATTCTATCTTTTTAAATTTAAATAAAAAATTATAATTGATTCACTAAAATAGAAAATTGAAGTACCACGCCATCTCTGTTTCAAGGCTTCAAGCCATGGGAACCGCGCTGGAAATATCAGCAATTGGTAGCAGACAATTAGCAAGAAGAGCATGGGTAGTAGTATTACTGCTCTCCTTGAAAACGTTGATACAATCCCAGAAATTTTGTGGAGCTCTATGCAGTTTACAACCTCCAGATTTATTTCAAACAGATCGTTTTCGTAGTCGTCTTCCTCTTCACCACCGCCATCACCTTCCATGATCTGTATCTCAGCTTCACGGTATTCTTTGTTTTCATCCTCCAATTTTAAAGACATGTTGTGTTCTTCTAAAATCAAAGTACTCAATTGTATGAAGTTGAGTTTATTTACTATTTATAATGGCAGTGAAAGTGTAGGATGGGTTGTTGCAACTAGGAAGGTGGAAATTAGTAGAGCGCTCCCAACAAATCTGAAACTACATATCCAACACTATTAGAATCATGAGCTCTGTGAAGTCATGTGAACTTCATTGATTATTGTGTTGTCATTTGAGAACTAATGTTGAAAGAGAAAAACGTTCCATATTGGAACCTACGGGAAGAATAAGATTTTATTAATCAAAATATTGCGTGATATTAATTTATGAAAACTTGGAGTTTGTGCAATATTTGATTCAGACGTGTTGATGCATAATGGATTTATGGAAAATCCTTATAATTATGGAATTGGATTTATGGAATATTAAGAGATAAGAAAAATCCCTTTATTTAAGGGATTTGAATATGCTTCAGAAGTAGATAAGGAATAGGAATATCATGGAGATAATTGTGTAAAGTTCCGATCTGATCTTGGGATTATATACACTGGACATCACGGCTGCAATACTCACTAACTTAATAGAGAAAAATATGCACTTCAGATTTACATTCTTTCGAGAGTTTTACAAGAGCCAATTTTCATATGTTCCAACATACGTGACCCGTTGATCAAGTTCAGAATCATATACCTTAATTCCTCGAGAGGAGGAGATCCAACGTCGACGAATTTCGATGTCAGAGCGAGTCTGATCAAGGCGGATCGGTAGCAAGGGGAGCTTGCAAAATCCACACGTTAATAGTTAGAAGATAAGCATAGTTGTATGGTGTACTTTGTACTGTATCTTTCTGATTAGTGGATTTATTTTAAACTAGGACATGCCACACGGATGTAGGTGGATTTCACTGAACTGCGTAACCAAGTTGTGTGTGCTCGTGCGCTATTTTCATTACAAACTTGGTTAGATAGGCTATGTTGGAACATAGGTTTAATAGTTAAGCTAAAAATGGTAAAACCAAAATTTCATCTGGTATCAGAGCTTGGTCACTGACGTTTTACCTTGGTTGTGTCAAAGAAAGTGTGATCCGGTTTTACCATGGAGACAAAGGAAGGAGCTTCTGTATCTCGGCCACCTCTGTTGGAAGGAACAAAGTACAATTACTGGAAGGAACGCATGGGACTCTTTATAAATTTTCAGTTGAACTTGCATGACACTTTGTTGAAACCGAGTGGAATCATCCAACTGAAGACGAAGAATTCAGCTCTAAGGAGAAAACAGGAGAGTCAAGTTCAAGGAAACAAAAGCTTAAGGATAAATCATCTTGGTCTCTAGACGAATTGAAGGCTTCACTGGCTAATTCCAAAACGTTGAATGTTATCTTCACAGCAGTGGATGAAAATCAGTTTAGACTCATCTCTAAATGTTATCAGGCTAAGAGAGCATGAGATATTTGTAAATTGTACATGAAGAAACTAGTCGTGTACGTGAATCCAAACTACAGATGTTAGCTACAAAGTTCGAAGAGTTGAAAATGGAGGAGGATGATACGATTGCCACATTCAATGGAAAACTTCGAGACATCTCTAATATGGCTTATCAACTGGGAAAAGTCTACAAGGAATCTAAGCTGGTGAAGAAGACCTTGCCCAAGAGATTTCAAATGAAGGTTGCAGCAATAAAAGAAGCCAGAGATGTATCCACAATGTCCTTGGATAAGTTAATAGGATCACTACAGATGTATATGATGACTATGGAACAGCTTGCAGACAAAACTCAGAAAGAGTTGCCCTTCAAAGTATCTTCATCATGGGATAACTACGAATCAGATAATGAGGATGGTATTGAAGAAATTGCTCTCATCACTAAGAATTTCTCAAGGATGCTGAAAAAGACGGTGAACAAGAAATCACAAGAAAGAACTAGAGGAAACAGACCTCGTGGACAGAACCTTGGAAATAATCGTGGGATACACATGGAGCAAGGAAATCAGCAGTTCTCTAGAAACCAAGGTGGTGAAGCAAAACAGCCAGGAAGAATTCAATGTAGAAAATGTGAAGGCTTTGGACATATCCATACTGAATGTGCAAATACCCGGAAGAAACAAGGAAGGTCGTTTGTTACCTCGTGGAGTGAGGATGAAGAAGATGAGAAATATGAAGAGGAATGTACCAACAATTATGTAGTGTTTGGAGCAAAAATTCACAATGATAAGGTGGGTGTGTACGTATGTTCCAACACAAATAAGTTTGTATGTTCCAACACAAATAAATCTGTATGTTCCAACATAAGCTCTGACGATACTTCCAGATATGATGAACACTAAACCGTGAGTGATGAAGATATCTACACTTCATATGAACAAATGTATGACATGTGGATAAAGGTTGTTGATGCAAACAAGTCCCTGAAAAAAATTCAACTGGCTGAAACAGAGAAGGAATTATTAATACTGGTTGAAAAACTTAATAATGAAGTCGAGAATCTGAAGTTGAGACTACTTACTATGAATGAGAGAGTAGAGATGGCAGAAGCAACAATCACCAAATTAAACACTGGAAAAGCAAGGTTCAATAATATTCTAACCATGGGAAAAAGCTTTGGAGATCGACAAGGAATTGGTTATGGCAATCCATCATGCAATACGGGAAATATCAAGACAGAAGTTCAAGACATGAAGAGAAAAGTGATTAAAACCCGTCAACAAAAATCTCTCATATGTAGTTATTGCATGTTTCAAGGCTATACCAAGGAACAATTCCTCGGATTACTCAGAGATATCATGAATGGACAATAATTGTTTGCATGTTCCAACATAGATGATACCCAACGATCAAAGATGATTCGAAAGGTATGAGTTCCTAAACACATTAATGTTTGCTTTGTTGCTCATACTTCTCTTATTGCATATTCTAGAGCCTCGTGGTACTTTGATAGTGGGTGCTCTAGACACATGACTGGAACTCAAGAGTTTCTAATGAAAATTAAACCATGTGATGATGGTTTTGTTACTTTTGGAGATGGGAAAAGGAGTCTTGTTATTGGCAAGGGTGAAATGCACATTGAAGGATTTCCTGTGTTCATTAGTGTATTGCTTGTTGAAGATTTAAATGCGAATTTTCTGAGCATCAATCAATTGTGTGAGGACAATATGACAGTCGAGTTTCAGAAAGATAAATGTGTTGTACGAGATGGCAAAGATAAAATACTTTCTGGTATTCGATCATCGGACAATTGTCACCTCTTGGAGCAAGAAGTGAGATGCATGAGTTCAAAGCAAGATGAAGGAACTTTGTGGCATAGGAATCTTGGTCATATCAACTACAAAACCTTGGTGAAAATTGCCAATTCAAAGGTAGTACAAGGTATGCCCATGCTTACAACCAAAGGTGGAATTGCATGCGGTCCATGTCAACAAGGTAAACAAATTCAGTCTCCTCACTCTTTAGTTCAGTATATTACTACCTTAAGGAATCTCTAATTACTTCATATGTATTTAATGGGTCCAGTCAACACACCTAGTGTGAGTGGTAAGAAGTATGTCTTTGTGTGTGTTTATAATTTCTCTAGATACAATTGGGTGGCTTTTCTTAAAGAAAAATATGATACTGTGGATGTGTTTAGAAGTTTAGTGATAAAATTGCAGACAGAGAAAGGAAGTCATGCAGGAAAGATTTTCATAATCAGAAGTGATCATGGCAGAGAGTTTGAAAACTCTCAATTCAGCGATTTATGTGATGAACTTTGGTATTCAGCATGAATTTTCTGCTCTGATCACTCCTTGGTAGAACGACATAGTAGAAAGGAAGAATCAAACACTCCAAGAGGTGGAACGAGTCATGCTTGTAGAAAAAGTAATACACAAAAAATGGTGGGCAGAGGCTGTCAATACAGCTTGTTATTATACGATAAATCATGTGTATCTTCGTCCTTTTACCAGCAAAACATTCTACAAGATTTGGAAGGGTAGGAAGCCAAGTGTATCTTACTTTCATATGTTTGGAAGCAAGTGTTATATTCTCAGAGATAGAGATCCATTGGCTAAGTTCTACAATCGAAGTGATGTTGGAATTTTTCTGGGGTATTCTGTGAATAGCCGTGCTTATTGTGTTTACAATCTATGAACACTCTCTCTCATGGAGTCTACAAATGTAGTTGTGGATGATTTCAGTAACATACAGGGTTCGAACGAAAAAAGAAGATGAACCATATGTTGAGCATGTTCCAACACAGGAGAATCCACCTGAGCAGCCGAACTATATTGGAACATCTAATCAAACAGTAGACCAGCCAGAAACTAATGAATAAGATCATATTGGAACATACTCCCCCACACCAATCCCGCATGTTCCAACACAGGAGGTATCAGAACCTATCTCAAGAAGAAGCCGACCGATTCCTAGAATTAACTACAGAAAATTGTCGGACTGCAATGTTTCATCTCACTGATTGAGCCAAAGAACTACAAGGAAGCACTACTTGATGAATATTGGATTGGGGCAATACAAGAAAAGCTCGAGCAGTTTGAACGAGATGGTGTATGGTATCTCACTCCTCATCCAAAATGGGTAAATGTTATTGGTACAAAGAATATTTTCAAGACAAGTCATATGCATATGAACATATTACTCATAATAAAGCTAGATTGGTGGCTCAAGGATATACTCAGGTTGAAGGGGTAGACTTTGATGAAACTTTTGCACCAGTTGCCAGGTTAAAATTGAATCTATTCGCATCTTAGCTTATACTATGAACTTTACTTCATATCAGATGGATGTGAAAAGTGTCTTTTTGAATGGAGTTGTAAAAAGAGGTGTATGTGGAACAATCTAAAGGATTTGAGGGTCATCATTATCCACATCATGTTTATAGACTTAAGAAGGCACTTTATGGTCTGAAACAAACACATATAGCATGGTATGAGCGACTGGAAAACTTTCTACTTAAGAAAGGTGATCATCGAGGGGGAGTAGATCGTACCTTATTTGTGCATACTAAGTTCACAAATTTTTTGATTGCTCAAATTTATGTGGATGATATTGTGTTTGGTTCTACTTCATCATATATGGTGCAAGATTTAGTGTCACTAATGCAGACTGAGTTTGAGATGAGCATGGTTGGAGAACTCATATATTTTATTGGGCTTCAGATTAAGCAAGAAAATAATGGTCTATTCATAAATCAAAGCAAGTATGCCTTGAATCTGGTGAAGAAATCAGGACTAAGAAGTGTCCGGTCTGTACAAACTCCGATGGCAACTACAGAAAAACCGGTGAATGATGAAAAAGGCATCTCAGTAGATCAGAAATTATACAATAGTATGATTGAGAGTCTTTTGTATCTTAGTGCTAGTCGACCATATATATGTTTCAGCGTAGGTGTTTGTGCAAGATTTTAGGCTGATATGAAGGAATCTCATCTGACTGCAGTAAAGAGAGTTATTCGATATGTAAGTGAGACTTCTGATTATGGAATCTAGTATTATAATAATCAAGACTTATGTCTAATTGGTTATAGTGATTCTGATTGGTCTGGTAATACAGATGATCGCAAAAGTACTACTGGTGGTTGTTTCTTTATTGGCACAAATTTGGTCTCTTGTTATAGTAAGAAGCAAAATTCGATCTCCTTATCATCTGCTGAATCTGAGAATATTACTGCTGGAAGTTGTTGTGCACAATTACTGTGGATGAAACAAATTATGAGTGATTATGGAATTCAATAAGGGCCTCCGAAGATTTTGTGTGACAACAAAAGTACAATTAACATCTCCAAAAATCTTGTCCAACACTCGAGAACGAATCACATAGATAGCAGATATCATTTTATTAGAGATTTGGTTGAAAGAAAGGAGGTTGTGGTGGCCTATGTTCCAACATGTGAGCAGTATGCAGATATATTCACTAAATAGTTAGACGCTTAAACTTTTGAATTTCTCAGACAACACCTTTGTGTATGTTAAATATGAGGTATTTTTCTTTGAAATTCCTCTGTATAGTATGTATATTGTGTTGGTTCAGTTTTTTTGTTTTGAATTTTTTTTAGAAAAAAACTGATAGACAAAAAAGAGAGGAGAGGATGTAGTTGGGAAGTATGTTGGAAGTTCGAGAAGGGACATGAGTTGACAAGAGAGAAAAGGTAATAATTTCCTTGGAAAGGGAAAAAGGTAAACACGGTTAGAGAGGTAAAAAAGGAGAATTTATTTTGGTTCAAATTCTTTCCATCTCTCCATATTCCTTCTTTTTTTGGCATTGCACTCTTCTTCTCTACCAAAATTTCAAAATTTTGGAAGTTATCTTTCCGAGTTTAAGTAATCCGAGAACTCTTAAGCCAACCCAAAATTGCTACCGAGTTATTTTGTCTGAAACTATCTTCAATGGCTGGAAACAAGACTCAAGGATATGTGAAGACGCACCTACTTACCTCCGGCAAACCCGAGGAGAAAGATCCAAGCAAGAAGAAATCTCAGTATCAAAAGGTAACTACTCCTGAACCTACTCATGTTATTTGGAAGGAAAGAAAGTTTGATTCCATAGATGAGTTTTCTAAGTGGGTGCAAGCCAACCGAGTTAGCGTTGATATGAGAAATTTAGAAAACCTTATGGTGGAATTTCTGGAGGTTAATATGGAAGAGTTACTCTCAGGGAACATAGGAGATTTGGAGGATATTGAGAACTATAACTCTAGGCTGTTGTATGGTGCATACAGAGAACATAGACGAAAGGATATGTTTCATGCATATTCTGATATCCCGTATCCTAGTTCTGTTCAAATTGAAGAAATTGATGATGCGGAAGCTGAAGGTTTGGATGTGATCAGATCCACTGATCAGATGAAGATTGTTCATTTTGATGCTGTGGCTGCTCAAAGGAATAAAGATCTCAAGGCTTTAGATCCCCTCTGTAATTGTCCTGCATGATAGCGAAGAGGAAGATGAAACTGGGTATGTTCTGACATACCAGCAGGAAGATTTGCATGAAAACCCTATGGAAGTTGATGATCCAGAATTTGGGTCTACGAGTGATAATATGGGAAACCAAGACTATCCTAAGGATGATGTTTATGGTGGGTCTGCTTATGATGATGTGGAGGTTTCTGAGGCTGAGAAGAGAGGGGGAGATGACCCCATAAGGAAGCGGCTGAGACAGAGGAGATAGAAGACCATGTTCCAACATAGGGAGTTGAACCTTCTGGTGGGTCTGACTATGTTGGAACACATGCCACTGAAGATACTGAGCAGCAGTAGGAAAAGTATGTTCCAACACAGGAAGCTAATCTGATCTCCTCCAGTGATGAAGTCTTAGATGAATTCATCCAGGTTAGGAGAAGAAAGGCAAAGAGTAAGGAGCCGGAAGCAGAATCTTCTCAGTCAGTCAAGAGAAGCAAGAAAGCCGGACCTTCTCCCAAGAAGAAGAAACTTGCACTGCCACCTCCATCAGTAAGTGATGCTGTCTCTACTATATTTTGGGATAATGATTGCGAGTAGATGTGGGAGATTTTTTCTCAGAGGAAGATAATTCCTGAGAGGGTAGTTGATTTGGTAGCTTAAAGCCTAGTGGATTTTCTTATTTTGTTGAATTGTTTGAGATTAAAACTTCTATAACTGTGTATGATGAGTATAACAAGCACTTGGTCAATAACTTTTATTCAAATTTGATGGCTGAGAATTTAGAGGAGGATTCACCCTGGTGTGAAAGAGTGTATGTCCGGGGAAAGATTGTTAATTTCTTTGCCGCCATTATTAATGATCTATCGGGATTGAAGATTCCATAATTTGAAGGTGTGTTTTTTGATGAGCTGGATGTGTCTGAAGATGAGATTTTATCTGTGATTTGTGATGGTAACAAATTTTCCAGCAACTGGATATTCTCTGGCTTCATTCTTCTCTTCCAGATTCTTTGGATTGTATTAGATTGTAGTAAACTGCTAGATGCCCTCCACCAACACTATAACTCTCACTAGGGAAATGGCTAAATTGTCGTACTGTGTTGGAACATAGAAACCTGTAAATCTGGGATTACTCATTCAACAAATTGTTGTGAAGCAGACAATTTCTCCAAAGGCAAAACATGCCTCAGCTCACTCAGGACTTCTTACTGCACTGGCCAAGAATGCAAAAGTGAGGGGGTTTCTTGAAGATGAGCTGGTTAAGATTGTGCCCCTCAAGCCTAACAAGAAGACTTTTGGGATGAGACAGGTTCATGATTTTCCATGAAATCCTAAAGGTGCAGCTTCTACTTCTGCCAGAGATGATAAAAAAGCCAAGTTGATGGCTTTGGATGCAAGGCTGTGAGCAATTACTATTCAGATTGCCGCACTTGAAGCTGAGAAGGCCAGAATTGAAGCAGAGAAAGCTCAACTGGAAACACAAGTTGCTGCTCCTGAACAAATTTGATTTTTGAAGAGCTATGTTCCAACATAGTCAGTGTTAAATTCCGGGGGAGCGGATTTTTGTTTTGCTAAACTTCTGTTGGGTTTTCATGTTTTTTTTTGCTTTGGTATATTCATGGCCCCAAGGGGGGAGAACATTTTAGAGGATTTTGGATATTATTTTTGTGGTGATGTAATCTGAATTATTTATTTGGATTTTTGGATTTTTGGTTTTCAGTGCCTTTTCAGATTTAGCCATTCGAATATGTTCCAACATAAGGGATTTCTAAAATTCTTATGGTTGTGAAATTTGGAAGTTTATCTTGTGGTCCTTTGTTCCAAAATAGTTGGGTCCACAAAATGCCAAAGGAAGAGATTGTAAAGTCACATGGATTTCATTGATTTTATGTGTTGGCATTTGTGAATTAATGTTGAAAAAAGAAAAAACGTTCCATGTTAAAACATACGGAAAGAATCAGGATTTGATTGATAGCATATTGCCTGTTATTGATTTATGGAAGTATGAAGTTTACACAAAATTTGATTATGACGTGTTGATGCATAATAGATTTATGGAAAATCCCTATAATTATGGAATTGGATTTACGAAATATTATGAGATATTTGAAAGAAGTAAAATCCCTCTAATTATTGGATTGAGATATGATTCAGAAGCATATAAGGAATAAGAATATTATGCAGATAATCATGGAGAGTTCTGATCTACTTAAGGAACTATATATTGATGGACATCACAACTTCAACACTAACGAATTTCATTGAGAAAATCTGCACTCGAATTTTATATCTTTCCGAGAATTTTGCAAGAGCCAGCATTCATATGTTCCAACATACGTGAACTGTTGATCAATTTCAGAGTTGTATACCTTAATTCCTCGGGAGGAGGAGATCCAGCGACGACGAGTTTCGAGATTAGGGTGAGTCTGATCAAGGCGGATCGGTAGCAAGGGGAGTTTGCAAAATCCACAAGTTAATAATTAGAAAAGATAAGTATAGTATTATGGTGTACTTTGTACTGTATCTTTATGATTAGTGGATTTATTCTGAACTGGGTCAGACCTAGCAGATGTGGGTAGATTTAACCGAACTGCGTAACCAAGTTGTGTGTGCTCGTGTGCTATTTACTTTATATACTTGGTTATATATGATATGTTGGAACATAGGCTTAATAGTTAATCTAAAACAGTAAAACCAAAATTTCATTATTATTATCTATGCAGCAATTAAATTTTATGGTCAAACTTGTACTAAAATAGTTTTTAAAAAGTATAATTCTCAGCAGAGCGACTAGTTATATGCCCATTCCGTCTCACAGTGATCTTTCTAATTTGACTTTTAGTAGTCAACTGCTTCAATTTTTAACTACTATTATATTTTTTTGTGTAAGTAAAAAAATTTGAAAAAAATAATAATTAAAAATATATACTATGATGAATCTAAACTTATATCATATGATAATAATCTTATATATATATATTAAGAGAATTTAATAATTAAAGTTGATACAGTTTGATTTTCAAAAGTCAAATTTTAAAAAATTATTGTGGAAGGGAGGGAAATTGACTTACGATGGCCAGCAAATCCATCAAATAATTGATATTACAAGATTATCATTGATGCAAGCTAGCGATCGCTAATGAATCCAGTATTTTAAAGTCGAGACAATTATATTAACCACCATGATCAAAAATCATACACAGATGATCGTACTTGTCAACCACTTGGAAAGGTTTATAACGAGTAGATTCCAACAAATCTGACTATACCTACCGGATCATTGAGTAGACTCTGAGTTTGAGTTGGAGAAATTAGTTGAACCTCACATTCCGAATTCTCCATACTCTAACCCAACACGAGTTGCATCCTAGCTACTCCTCTAACTCATTTGCTTAATTTAATTTTATAACTGCAATTCCCTGTTATAAACTGTTAAAAATTGCTTGGCTAACTAATCTTACCACTGAGAATATTGTTTGTGTAAATAAGGTCCCCGATTAAAATTTCTCCACACTAAGTTCATGGTATTTGAACAGTTTCAGTTTCAAAATATTTTTTTAATAAACAAAACACCACATGCTATGGTGGGGTGTTTGGAGATCTCTACCTATTTATTAATAAAAATATTAATAATACAACTGAAGAGGGAGAATTAGGCCCGATTCTCCTGATTTTATCTGCATTTCACTTCAGTTCAAATAACTTCAGTTAAATTTAATTTAATTCAGTTCAACGTAAATTTAGTTTGGCAAAATTTTGCTTAATTTAGTCATACATTGTCAGTAGTGGTAATGGACATCAATAAAAATAGGTCATCCTGTGGCGGGTACATGGTCTGATCCACTGAAGAATAAGAAAACGGATTATTCTGTAGTAGTAGATATTCATTGAACGGAGTGTCTCGCGCACAACAGAGCTCACACCAGCTTGCAGTGCCACATCTGTAACGGGTTTGGAGGGCAATGCTTCTTAGATTACACCTACTTTTAGGCTATATAAGAGTTGCGCCGTAGCATGACTTCCCTGAATAAAATCAGGGTTTTAGTTTAATTTGTATCTAGATGTCTTTGTGTTTTAGGTGTGCTCTTGGTGCTCTTGCGACTCCGGCGAGAGTAGGATTATATCCCATTGCGTTGATTGGAGAAATCCAGCGACAACCTCCAAAAATGTTATCAATATCAGAACTACGGAGTTGTGGCAAACCGGTGAGGATAAATCTGGCCAACATTGAATAACATGAAGGCATGCAGTACCAGACTGCTTCAAACAAAAATGGACTTTTCCTCAAAACTCCTTCAACAGGGAGAAATCCAGCAATTAGCCTCTCCTAAACTATGGAGCCGATGTAACCAAGTGAAGATGAAGATTAGAGGCGCAGATCGACTAACAGACAATATGGCATGTGAACCTCATGATAGGTTCCCTAGTGGGAGGCACACCTCACAGTGTATGAGCGAAAGAACGTGTTCTATACATTTTAACAAGATTATTTATAAGTTGGTAGCTAATGGCTGTGTAGTTTAAATTTAGCATAAATTTGCAACGATCTTACAATTTAATGAGAATAAGAACACTTCCGACCAAAAAATAAAATAAAAAATATCCTTCTTCTTCCTATGAACAACTTCTCATTCTTCTTCATCTTCTCCTACCCAAACCCCAATATCTGAATCCCCAATTCCAATGATGAATTACGGTAGAATTTTAACATCGTCAAGGATTGTCGGTAGGAGGAAGGCCATCAAGGAAGGCCTTCACACGCGATTAAGCTCGCCGCTAACATCCTCTCACAGATCAAGGTCCACCTAGCCTTCTTCTAGATGAAATACACTCTCTTCATCCTTGTCGTGCTCTTCTTTAGCATTCTATAGAGGTTCAAACACTGGTGCCGAGGATGGTAAATTTAGTCTCCGATGAGGGTGAACAGACGATTTGGTCTTCTTGGTTAGTATGCAAAACTTCCCATGTGGATGGACGAACTGATGGATGGACGGACAGGTGGTCTTCCAGCTGAGTTTAATCATTGTTCGGCGATAAAAAGAAGGCTGAAATATAGGGGCGCAGTTGCAAGTTGAAAAGGCGCACTTGTAGGAAGGCTAAAGATGATTGTTGTGAGGGTACTTTAGATATTTCAATTAAGTAAAATCAAAGGAAAATGTCTCTTTCTTCAAATTCCCTTGGGACAGAGGGCGTACAACAGTATTATGTGAATATTACTTGTAACTGTAATTAGATTTAGATTCCTTTTCCTTTTCTGTATAGTTGTTTGTACCTCTATATAATGTACCCCAAAGCATGAATACATACACACATTATTACTCTTATTTTCTACATGGCATTAGAGCCTAAAATCCTAAAAAAAATTCGTCTTAAATTTTCTGTAAACTCCACAACTATCGTTCGCACATGACCAACTCGCCGCCGATCCGAGCTACCTTTCCCAAAAACAAAATCGACTTTGCTGGATTCACCACCACCATTCCGCCACAATCTTCTTCTCAGTTGCTCTCCGGTCAATCTTCTCTTGCAACCACCGGAACTCAGTTCTTCTCCGGCACTAGCTTTGATTTGGTTTCCGCCGCTGACGAACCTGAGCTTGACGCCTCTAGCTTCTTCGCCACACTTAGTTCATTGTCGGCGTCAACCATTATGGAGAGCTCATTTACTTTAGTTTCCGGTGTCAACCTGCTACTCCGACCAGTGTCAAACCTACTACTTCGACCAGCGCCGTTTGACCGTTTGCTCAGGACAACAAGGCGCTTGAGATTCAAGCGTGCAAACTGCTCCAGAAGCGCGTGTTGTCATGTGCTATTACACAGATGCTCCTTGCCTTCCAAAAGTGCATGATTCCATGCACCATTTCACAAACGCGTCTTTCCTTCAGCAACACGTGTTTCCACGCGCCAGCGGGTACAATTCACAGTTGGTTGTTGTTTTGACTTATACGTGCATATTATTATCAATTTTATTTATTTATTAAAAATAAATAATTAAATTTGTTATGGCTCTTTTTGCCGACACCGTCACCTCCCTGCTAGGATTTGCATCTGCAGCCTTCGGTTCCCCCGCCCGATCTTATTTTGGCCCTTCTCTATTTGATGACCAATGGAGTACGACCCTTAATTTATTTACTTAGTTAAATTACCTCTTTGACCATGGGTAAGGTAAGCGTACTTTACCTTGTATTCTCGATTCGGGAGCCTCATATCACATGACTGGTGACAATGGTTCTCTTACTGATATTACTCCTATTACCGATACTGTTAATGTGCTACTACCTGATGGATCTGTGTCATCTTCAACACATTATGGTTCTATACACTTTGGAGATACTACCCTTGCTCATGTGCTTTATATACCTGCCTTGCGATGCCATTTATCGTGCTCTAGATTGCTATCTGCCTTAAAATGTCTAGCTCTGTTTACTGAAAATTATTGCATTGTTCAGAAAATCTGTACGAGGAATTTGATTGGCGTGGGTGAACAACATGGGGGGTTATTGGATTCGTCTGCTGGGTACGCGTGCTCATTCTTATATCTCGCAGTCAGTTTCGACAGTTGCTACAGTTTTTACATCTGATTTATGGCATCGACATCTTGGTCATCCTTCTCCTACGGTGTTGTCTTCTGTTCCTACTCTTGATTTTAGAACAAATAATACATCTGCACCTTGCTCTTGTCATAGAGTAAAACATACTAGACATAGTTTCTCTTTGAGCTCTTCGAATACTAGTTCTTTGTTTGAATTGATTCATTGTGATATTTGGGGGCCTTATCGCACATCATATTCTAGTGGTGCATTTTATTTTTTAACTATAGTTGATGATTATTCCCGAGCTGTTTGGGTTTATTTATTAGTGGCTAAGTCTGATGTAGCCTCTAGATTTAGAGAATTT
>JAULKM010112658.1:0-22640 GCA_032355605.1 Rubia tinctorum
TGACTTTTTGTACTTATAAACATCTTCATATTATGTAATAGTTGGTCGTTATAATTTTGTTGTATTAAGCGTGCAAAATTTTTTCGTTGTATTCAGCGTGAATTTTTTTTTGTTGTAGTAAGCGTGCAAAAAAAAATTCCACGCCTTCTCCGCCACCCCTTGCCAGAGGTCCTGGTTCCGCCACTGCATCAATTCCATTAAAAATGACATGATTTAAAATTATCCAAAATGATAAATAATATGTAGTTAAATTCTCACATTATTTTCTTTAAGTTAAACAATTTTTGGAACAAACCTACTAATTTCCTAAAATATCTCTTTTTTCACGCTTATTCTAATATATCACATCTGCTTACCCAGAAGAACAAGTCAAAAGCATTTCCGAGATAGAATGTAATTTTTAGATATACGTGACGGATGAAGTTCAAAATATGATCATCTTTGAAGAAAAGAAAATAAGGGTAAAGAGTGGATGCACCTCCATGTAAAGTGGAGGTTGGGGTAGATGAAAGTGAAAGCAAAAATGATAGTAACATGGTAGGAAGCATGTTGGGGGCATGATGAATTGCACGACAATGACCAATGTTATCGACCAAACCACAAAAGCTTGGAAAGAATCAATACTACGTCTGTTTCGTTGGATGTGGCACCATAGAGTTAGGTGCTTGAATTTAGCTAGTAAATGAAATATGTGGATGATATTAAATTTAGAAAGTGAAAAGTATAATGAGTTGATGAAATTGAAGGAATCTTGCCATAAAAGAAAATTGTCTCAAATTCATAAAATAACTCAAAAAAGAAAGTGTGTCACGTTCAAATATTAATTTTGGAAAAAATGTTCCAATAATCTTTAGTTTTCCTGTAAGTGCTGGTATGATAATTAATTTTTATAAGAGTATAGTATTATTCGAGATCAGTTATGACTCCGTCCTCAACAATTGGTGTTGATGAAGTTTTTTTTCCAGTGTTAAGTTGATTTGTAAAGACGAAATTACATTTAGTAACTTTCTAAATTGAAAGAAAGTGCTTATACAATCCCCCAATTCATTGACAAGTGTCAATATAATTTTTGAATTTTTTAGTCCAAAGATAATTTTAATTTGGTCCAAAGACTCAATCCATCCCGATCTTCGTCGATTTTTATCAGATGCATCGAAATACCGTTCAAATTAAAAAATAGAAAATGTGCGCGAGTTGAAACTATATTCTGGAGAGAGGGTAATTCAAATATTAAAGAGATTGTACAAGAATAATTTAGGATTATGCCGCCATTGTAGCGCCCATAAATTATCCTCAATTCTCTCAAAAACACTTTCGTATGCACAGTAACGCCTCCTCCGCCATCCTCCGCAGTGGTCACCACCACTGTTGTTGCTTCGCTACCCCAACCTCTCTTTTAAAAAAATCTCCCCACTTTTATAAAAGGAGCGAGATTTGAGAATCCAAAAACAATCGGCCACACCGGCAGTGGTGTTAGTGGTGGGGGTTTGAGGAGTGGAAACTCCGACAAGGCAATGGCGATGTGGAACGACGCAACTCTAAAATCATCGGGGAACGACGCTAATCGTGGACCGATAGAGCTATAGTGAAAAAGCGTGAAGATAGGGAGTAGAAATTCCTTCAAGTCAATGTGGGTGGGGAGCAATGTGGCTCTGAAGCCATTGGCGGCGACTCCGATTATAAACCAATTCAAAGTGATGGTGAAAACCGGTAACATGAGGTTGGAATTTTTTACGACGACGATGTTTTCTTAAGTAGCGAGGAAGTCGTAAAGATCTACGATGTAATGGTGGTGGGGAACGACACAACTTTGCAACCACTGGCGAAGAATCTGATTGTGGACCGATTCATAAAAATGGTAAATGAGCGGAAAGATGAGAGAATGGGGAAAAATTGCAGTAATACTTTGTGAATGTTAAAAGGGGGCAAATTTTTCGTCTCTAAGAGAACATAGTTTTTACGAATATAACTAAGGCTCTTTTATTTTCAACTTACCTGCACTTTAACTTAATTTGACTTATTCCAGTTCAGTATATTATAATTTAATTTAATTTAATTCAATTCAATTCAATTACTACTATACTACAATACATTTTTTCAAATTAATTTAATTATGTTCAATGTAGATCAGACGAAAACAACACGCCCTAACATAAAGAAAAAGTTATGAGATAAACTTAGAAGAGAAGTCAATTACATAATTAGCTAGATGGGAAGCTGCATTGATAAGGTTTTTTTTACTCAATCTCTGGTGACTTAATAAATCAATAAAATGCATGTAATATAATATGTAAATTGAATATTCCTATGTGCTACCTCTATTTGCACTTCTACTTTTTTGACATTATTTTATTTCAAAATTTGATCGCATATTTGATTAGATTTATGAACAATAATATTATCGTATATAATATTGTTCAATTTTTCGTAACAAGTAGTTTGTAAATATCAACTTTTTATTTTCCGTTATTATATGTAGGCAAAGATATTAACGCTCAAACATGTTTTTTAAACAGCGTGATAATGATTGCAGTGCAGGAGAAGAAGTATACATCACGATCCACAAGGCTGGAATCTTGATGGGAAAATGACTTCCCACATCACGGGGCTATTTTGGTTTTTGTTTCATGATTCATGAACCATGATTTGGTTCGGATTCTTCTTTTTCATTTCATTGTTTTCTCAATTCATCATTGAAAAAGCTGCACAACCTTTGGGTGGATAAACTGAAATGTATGCAGCAAGATAGAGAAAATGAATCACAGCAGTTTGACTGCATAATTAACCAATTGACTAATTACATATTTACATCATACGCAAAATTCCATGCATTTCCACTAATCTTTGTGCATGCACGTGAAAATACAGTTTGCAGTAGAATTTATCGTGCGGGAGAAACTAAAAGAAAATTCACATATTTGATTTACTTTTTTTTAATGGCATGATGGTAATGTCCCCCGATTAGATCGGGGTATTTCGTAATGATTACTCATTTTAATTGTTAAGATTAATATATCATTTGAAATCTAGTTTTTAAATAATGTGATTGTAGTTATGTTTGTAGACTTGTTTACGTACTTCGAGTTAATGGTTGGATGCTTAATCCTCTTACTTTGGTTACGTTCGTAGTCAGGGGCGGAGCCATGATAGATATTTGATGGGGCTGATCTATCAGTGAAAAAAATTCTCAATTTTTTTCCTTAGCAGAGGGGGTTGATAATTTTTCAAAAAAAAAATTTACTACCAAAATTCCTCGTAATTTTCGTCTTGCCGGGGGATGGAGCCCCCTCCAGCCCCCATGTAGATCCGCCCATATTCGTAGTTTTCAAAAATTATTTACGATATTAAACAAGTTCATCAATTTTGGTTCCAACAATATATTTCATTTCTTTTGTGTATTAGTTTTGAATGCAACTCTGCAGCTAGTTCTCTTTCTATGTTTGTTTGTAAATCATATCTTCTTCATTTGCTAGTTTATGTTGATGATATTATCTTGATTGACAATGACATTGCTTTCTCCATCAGCTCATTGTCCGTGCTTATCGTGAGTTTGCCATTATAAGCTTGGGCACACTTAAGTACATTTCTGGCTTAGAGGTTTCGTCCAATGTTAACGATATATTTTTGTGTTAGATCATGTATGCTCGTGACAATCTTCATCATGCTCGTATCATTGATGTTCCTATTTCCCCTTCATTTGTGGCTTACTCTCACTTGTTTAACCTTACCAGTGTTGTTTTTTTTCCAATTTCACGCACTATCGTTCTCTTGTTGACACTATTCAGCATTGGACAATGATTCAGCTCAACTTATCTTATGTTGTGAATGTTGCAGGTCTCTACTCGGATTTTGCACCATGCTTAAAGTCTTTTATCTCAATCGGGGGTGCATTACCTGCAATTCAACATTTAGCTAGAGGGAATAGTAAAGTATAATAAATACACACAATTATTATCCATGGGGATTTTCACTGCCACGTATTTATTGTAAGAAATGTGTACCGTTTAGTCCGGTACTCCCTCTAGTCTTCTCTATTTGGTCATCTTTAAAATGACACATTTTTTATTAAAAAAAAAGAAAAATGAATGATGGAGGTTGAATTAGGTATGCAAAAAGTAAAATGAGTGAATGTAAATAATTTAGAATGTGCTAAAAGAAGATAGAGACAAAATAAAAAATTCATTCAAAAATGAAAAAAAAGCCAAATAGAGATGACTAGAGGGAGCATGTATATAAAGAAAATGACAAAGAAAATGACAAGAATAGTACTACACTGTTGGGTCATGGACGAAAATAGGGAGGACGCATTACCGCATTATGGTAATGCGTCCTCTCGTTTTTTTGCAACGAATTTATGCAAGAACGGGATACGAAAATACGTCCTTCAATCCCATACAGTGAAACTTAGAGGACGCATTACCATAATGCGTCCTCTAATTTTTAATTAATTTTTATTTTTAATTTCGTTTTTTAATAATAAATATTATACGATTATAATTAATTTATAATTTATAATTATTTTGAAAATTTTTAATTATTATTTGTATAAAAATATTATAATATTATTTTTCGAGTTGTATATGGATCAAATTTTTTAAAAAATATAATTTTCATATGAACTTATTTTTTAATAATAATATGTCTTAAATAAATAAAATTCATAAAATTTTAATATAAATATATTGTTTTCTTATAAAATTATTATTTTATTATTTTATATAAATATTTTATATACTATTGTTATTAAATTATTCTTTATAATTATTTTGAAATATATATTTTAATTATTATTTGTATAAAAATATTATAATATTATTTTTCGAGTCGTATATGGATCGAATTTAAACAAAAATATAATTTTCATATAAACTCATTTTTTAATAATAATATTTCATAAATAAATAAAATTCATAAAATTTAATATAAATATATTATTTTCTTATAAAATCATAAAATTATAATTTTATATTATAAATATAAATGATATTATTTTATATAAATAAACATATTTTATATAATATTGTAATTGAATTATGCTTTATAATTATTTTGAAAAATATATATTTTAATTATTATTTGTATAAATATATTATAATATTATTTTTCGAGTTGTGTATGGATCGAATTTAAACAAAAATATAATTTTCATATGAACTCATTTTTTAATAATAATATTTCTTAAATAAATAAAATGTTTAAAATTACATTAAAAACATTAATATGTATCACGACAAATTCTGCTACCACAAAATTAATTTAAAAAAATTCACAACAATTCGTGATAAAATAAGTAAATAAAAATTTGATTGAACGTAGAAAAAAAATTCCAATTGAAAGTTAAAAAAATATCAAGAGAACGTTTTTACATAATGCATCCTCTACATTTTCCTGTATTTTCAACGAATTTTTCATTTTTCAACACTTATTTCTGAAAATTAATTACAAACAAAAAAATAAATTAACGTTGATGACGCATTACCAAAATGCGTCCTCTAATTTTCAAAAACAAAAAAATCAAACTTAGGACGCATTACCATAATGCGTCATCTAATTTTCGGAAAAAAATAATCCAAACTTGAATACGCATTACCATAATGCGTCCTCCCTCCTTTGCTACTGCACTATCACACGTTCAAAATGGAGCATTAGGCCCCAACCTAGCAAGAACTCCATGTACTCATATACAACGATTAACTGTTTCATAAATGCGAAGATGCTGGTTCAAGAAATGTACCACCAGATATTGTATAGCTACAGTCAAGTGCTGCTATTCACCTAGCTTGTCATAATTCACCTAGCTATTCGTCCATTTCTAGAACGTTTTCCCTTTCAATTAAGACCATGTAATCCCTTTGTTTAATTGGATGTGACAAATTTTCTCTTTCTGGTTATTTTTGTAAATTTAGCACACTTACCTTTTATGTCAGAATTCTTTTAATTTCATCCACTCATTCTACTTTTTCCTTTCTAAATTCAATCTCATCACTCATTTAATTCACATAAATTCAACCACCTAAGACTATGATGCCACATCCAACTAAACGGAGGTAGTATAATAGAGTGGTTTCAATTCATTAAATAATCAATCTTTCTCTTCCACCTCAGCAATTGAACCCGCAACTAAATCACCTCATTTACCCCCACATTGGTTGAACCCACTTTGAAACCACTTCATGGACCCCGCTTGATTTTTTCTATCATACTCATTAATTTTACTTTTAATATTTAATCTAAATAAATTTACCTAACAAAATAAATTTAGGTGTGAAATATAATAATACACCTATAATTATTGAATTGGATATTGTTTTTTCAAATTTAATTTTTGAAATTAATTTCAATTCTTAAAATTTATTTTATGAATCATAATTAAAAGGAACTATATACATTTTTAAAAGAATATAATTTTGATTTAAAAAAAACCAATTTTAATTTAGATTTTGAAAAATAAAAATCAGATTTTTGTAGAATTTTCCCATTTTTGGATTTTTAAATGGAAAAGAATAAAATTTTAGAATTTTTAAAAATTATTTTAAAAAAATCGGTTGAGACACGTGACACTACATGATTAAGTCACGTGTCCCAATCATGTTTTATTTTTTTTAAAAAAATTACTGGGAGACAGCAATGCCACGTGGCCCAATTATAGGGTGCCATGTGGCACCATGGCTAAAAAAATAGCGCCCAGGAACACATGGGAGGTCATTGGCATCTATGATGGGCGCGAGCACAACGTCTTTAGTCGGACCATGCAGCCTGCTCCGAGCCCCCCATTGTGGGGGTTTTCAAGCTCGGTTCGGTCTCATTTTTAATTGATCCCGATCTGAGCCCCCATTGTACTTGCTCTTATAGGCGCTACTGCTTTTTATACTTGGGGTGTAAATGAACCGAGTCGAGATCGAGTAGTGGTGTGCTCGAGCTCGAGATCGAAAAAAATTACTATGTTCGTGTTCGAGGTCAGAAAATTTATCTCGATCTCGTGCTCGATTGTTGTGATTTGCTCGAGATCGATTCGTAATTCGATCGAATTCGATCTTGAGCTCGAGCGAGATTGGCTCGTTGAGCTCGTTACCTTCGAACGAGTCAATACAACCCTCTAATTTATACAAAATTGTAAATTAAAAATAATATAGTTACTTAGGTACATGCTCGTGAAACTCGACGAGCCTAACGAACAAGAATGAAGAAGCTCGAGTTCGAGCTTGAGCTCGCCTAATAATTGAGCTAGCTCGAGCTCGACTCGGGTCGTCTATCTCGAGTTCGAGTCGAGCATCTGCTTGAACTGTTTGCGAACTTTTCACGAACGGCTTGATTCGTTTACACCCCCTATTTTGTACATACAATAAATGAAAGTAAGTGAGTAAAGAGTGTGTCTCTTGAAAGACGCTTTTAGTTATGGAAATACTAATGTTTAAACTGCAAATAAGAAGAAATCAAGATAAAAATTTTGAGTTGCATTAATTCGGTCATAAACTTATAACTATTGCGTTGTATAATAAATTTTAATATTTTTACTAAAATCTTTTATTTTTCCATAATTTATATTCAAACTCATTTTTCATATGTGTAACAAATCTGACTTCCATTAAAATGCTTGTTGGTACGAAGTGTTAATGAAAGGTTGGACACTGATATGTCTGGGCCAAGAGCTGCATTCATGATTTTGTTTGACTGTAATTGAGTCGAAGCGTTAATTGAATAAGGATTATTGTTGAGCCTAAATGGTTTGAAATATCTCAGCCCACTATTATGGGCTTTACAGTTGCCATTTTCTGCATACAACGTGCATATTGCCAAGTCCAACTTGTTTGTTAGGAGGTTTTACTAAATTATTTTTAGCTCTCACATGGTTCAAATACTAGCTTTTGGTTAAATATTTGGGTAAAATATTTAGTTAATCACATATTTCTTGTAAGTGTAAATATAATTCCCAATTTTATGAAAGTGGGTTTACACTCACGAACAACATTGACTTAGAAACTCATAACCCTCTCTTCAGAGAATGATGTTGAATTAATAATTAAAAGGCAATATAACCATAGCTTCATTTGTAAATTTTCACGGACCATTTTGACCTTTAACTTCTTAGTACATCTAAATCTTAGCACCCCAAACCCAAACCACCACCTCCCTGCCACTGTCTCCTCCACCATCCCAAATCCCGACCACAACCTCATCCACCACCCCCAAAATTCAACCACCATCTCCCCATATATACATCCACCAATCAATAAACCCGTAGAAATCCATAGTTCATTCTATTATATTTTGTGAGTTCATTCTCCAATCTCTCATTTTCCACTCTTAGTTTCATGTTCCATAAACAAAATAAAAAAAGAACCACACAAACACAACAAACAAAGTAACACACAAGAAAAAATGGATTCAAGTGAAAATACAATTAACTCACAAAATTGTGAGGGATTTCATTCACAATTTTTATCACCTGCGAAAAATTGAAGAAATACACTCAGCAGTCGGAGATCGAATCTGCAACCACCACCAACCTGAAATGTTCCAAATATATCGGTGGAACCCTAGCAACCTGCAGAAGAAACCCTAGACCAAATTTACCCCATGAATCATATTTCCTCCAGTCTATATGCCCGGATTCAACTTGTTAATCGGCCACACCATTTAACCAAAATCCTACCCATATGGGCACTGACCCGAAGACACACTCATTTTGAGTGATAACCCTACCCTATTTTTGGTTGTTTATGTGTCGTATTCACCACAGCCGATAGTTGTGGCTGGAACTGTGGTCAGAATCTGGGTAACAATAATGAATTTATGAAACCCCTTTAAGAGGCGTTGGCAACTGGGGTAATGACCACCCATAGTTGTGCTCAGAAGGCCACCTCATCCAAAGGGTTACCGCCCTTTAGGAGCGGACGTGTAGAGGCGGCTTCAACGAGTGGAAGGGAGCAATTTCAGTGACTAATTTGATCCCACGCTTTGTAATCAGAGTAGGCGAGCGAAAATGATTGAATTGAAATGCAGGTGAGTGGAACAGAAAGGGGCAAAAGGGATTTTGGGATGGGTGAAATTGTAATTATGTATTTTATTACAATTAAATGTTTTTTCTTAAATTCGGCCAATTTCGGTGTTGACTATTGAAGTCAATGTCTCCCAAGGTTAGATTGACACATACATCATAAAGTTAGGGGTATTTTGACACTTTCTCATTTTGCAGGGTTATATTGGCACTTTCAGCATAAAGATAGGGTTATTTTTGCACTTTACTCTTTTTTATTTGTAAGGGTAGTTTTATTTTTTCATATAAAACCGACGATGATTGTTGTTGACCAACTTTTTAGACGAAGTCAATGTTATATCAACACTTCAAAAAACTAGGGGCTATATTAGCTCTTATCAAAGAACTGAAGATTATTTGAGCATTTTTTCTTTAAAAAAATAATAAAATCTTGCCCTAATAAAACTTGAATATAGTTTTTCGATTCCGTGTCGATGTTAGATTTTATATTACACTTAGTCACGTGTATGTCACCTGACTTTTTAAAATTACTTTACATGCATAGGCATTTTGATCCCATGCGTCACCAAGATGCATGTCGGCATGTCGCCACTGAGTTCAGAGCTCTGCTTCTCATGAAATTCTGACATTCACTCCACTAATTTTCAAGAGCACATCCTCCATGTTACCGTTCTATGACACTGTGAAATCCGTTGTGAAGTACACCATCACGTCGTTCTTTTATCCCGATATGAAAACCAACGTCATGGTCAAACACTGATTACTTCTTTGACGTCACGACTTTTTGGGAGAATGAAACAGCTGTGCGACCCGCCTACCAAAAGATCAAATTCCAAACTCTGTTGGGACTGTCAAACCTACAACAACCAACATTAGTATGATGTTCAACACAAGGATACAATTTATACTTCTGAGGGCACAACCTGGGGCCTCCGCACTGGCCATATAGGCAGTCCCCGTCCCGAGCACAACCATGACTATGATACCACTTGTTGGGACTATCAAGCCCACCACAACCAACTGTCATGAACCAAGGCCAGAAGAGGGATATAAATGTCTTTTTAGAGTTAAAAACAAGAGAAAATTGGAGAGTTGAACGAAGTCGGGATATCAATTATCTTTGCCGGAGAATTCAATTGGAATATCAGCAAAGCAGTTATCCATTACTTGTATAAATAGATTCTCTGTAGAAGAGAATTGACTTGTGAAATATTGTGTAAAGCTCAGATCACTTGTATTATATTCTCATTTGAAAATCTTATTGCTTTCTCATCTAAATTATGAATTTTCTTCCAAATTCCTTTTCTGTCCTATTTTTTAAATTTAGTTCATGAAAATTGGTATCAGAGCGAGTTGATCCACAAAATGGGGCTTCAAGAATTTTTTTTCAGCACAATCTGCGGGCATGGTTAGAGTTGTGCGATGAGGTATTATAAATGTTTCTAGATAGAACAAATATAATGCTTCTACGGCCGTACTTGAAGGGAGATGCGCCAAGTTGGTACAAATTCTTCGACGAAGAGTACATGAATGTGTCTTGCAGGAAATTTTTTATTCTTTTGCTTTCAAACTTTTGGAAACTGGTGGGAGCGGTTATCCTATAAACCCCCGAACCAATCAAGATTGTAACGAATCAAGACATTGAATTAGTGGAAATTTGGGATGCAACGGACCCCAATCATGATTTCTGGCCATAAATGAACTACCCCCTGTCGCCCGAGTATAAATTCGTTGAGGTCTGGACCGCGTCAGAATTTTAAGATCCTAAAAGTTTCTTCACAAGTCACTCAGAAATGCGTGATGAATAATTGGATGAAATCGACATTCTCCAGCTGCAATTGGAGGAGCAGATTGATGAGATAGATGAAATTTGAATGCAGTTGGAGAAAGATGAATTGAATGCTGAACTAGCTACACACATAAAAGAAAAGTTGAAACATATTGAGGGTAAATCTCTTACTCATCTCAGTATGGATGTTGTTAATACGATGGTGAATTCTATTATTATGTGAGAAATGGTTATGAAAAATTAAGGGTAGATGCCAAAAACTGTCTACTTTGGAATGGAGTAATCAAAGTAAGTGAATTATTTGCTAGAAATTTTCCCAAATTGAGAGTATGAAACATAATAATGATAGAAGTGAATCTGATGAGTCTGTATGTGTTTTGATCCTAGTATATTTGATCATTGTTAAGGAAATTCATTTCGTACTATTATTCCGGAAGAAAGAAACGTTCTTAAGGATGGAAAGTCTACTGTTAAAGAGCTTGGGTGTTATTTCTCTGATAACAGAATGAATATGTGTATACTTCTTCAATACACGTACAAATATAGAGTTTGGAAATCAACTGATCGTCGAGAGGGAACTCATTGGTATACAAGAGATAATATTTATAAACCGGGTACTATATTTGATAACTTTGTAGATATTGAGTCATGAGTTTTGAAAATTTCTGAAATTTTGGATGATGTGGTTGTTTTGAGATGTTTTGTAGATGAGTATGATGAATCTTTGTACTGTGAACCACTGGAAGTGAGAAAGGGAGCCAAAAGTTGTTATCATCTTCCGGTTATTCTGAGTTGTTACTTATTAGAAGAAAATGATAGATTAGGAATGAGAAAATATATTCTCTGTTCTAAAATTCCGAAGGAGTCTTTGGATGCGATGATGCTTATTTTCTCCGTATTCCTATTCAATGAGATGTATGATGCAATTGTGCTTTCTTATGGGGATGTACTTATTTTCCATCAAGCCACATAAAATGTTTGGGAGGGTATGATGTGAAATGATGAAACAAAGATACAGTTGAGGAGTGATACTTTACTTGAGATACTAGAAAGAAGTTTCAAGCACTATTTCCTTGGTTATGCTAGCCACACTCAGTATGGCATTGATGATAGAAGACGAGGTTCTCAAGATCGAAGATCTATGGATTTTCTCAAAATGTCTGCTCGGTACAGGAAAGAGAATGGTGTTAAGGCTCAAATCCTACTTCGCTCCAGGATTTCTAGTCACGAAGAACCAAGGAACGATGTGGATCAGGCTCTTGATACTGAAGCTGAAGCCCTTGCTTATGCTGGAACTTTGGTTGATTTAGATTTTGGGACAAATTTTGTGACTACGTTTAGAGGAGGCATCGTATCAGTGAGGGCATATCAATTTGCAGTAAATGACAAGGAGTCCGCTTTACAGTTACTGCCGTTGAAAGCAAAGTTGAAGTATGCCTATACAAAGCTTGCTGATGTTTCCGCTGAGTTAATATGAGCAAAACGCGGAGATCAATGAGAACATTCATCAACTGCAATTTCTAGTGGAGATGAAGAACACTGCTTTAGTGAAAGCCCAATTAGATTCCGAAGAAAGATATATAACCGTGTCCAGCGGTTGGGAAAGATGCTTAAACAATTAAATACGTGTCAATCTAAAATGAAGCAACTATGGGATCGACTAAAATTTGAGTTGAAAGAAGTTTGTATTGAGTTGAACACAGGAAATGAAAAACTGTAGGAGCAAATTTGCATAAGAACTGGGTCTGCAATTGGTGATGTGAACTAAGGTAGTAGCAGTTCCTCTGGACACGGTAATGAAGATACCTATTTGATGCCCATTTTGTTCACTTGGAATATTGTCGAAGCTTTCCCATTGGTCGTGGATGCAGCCCCAACAGCTTGTGCTCACAACATTTTGTCTCCCCGCGAACTTTGGATAGGGTTTAAAGACTTGGCAGATTACCTGGCTGCATCTTTAGCAACCATTGTGAGTTATTTTTCAGCCGAAGCAATTTGCAGAATCTGGAAATTGGTTTTCTTGAATGCCACAGATTGGTTTAGTCCCGCCACGAATAGTACAACATATAGTGTGGAGAAGAGCTTGGCGGAATATAATGACAAAACCCAGGTTGAAGTGGCATCTTAAATGGAGATTGCCGTTCGTGAGCTAAAGAAATTGTTGGTCCAGAATTTTCATAAGAAGTTAATGAAGGCAAAGTCAATATCATTTGAGCTCACAATTGCCTGGGGGATCATCGTAGAAACTCACCCAAGTCAATCTTTTGGGCTATGCGAATTTACATAGCAAGTAAAATCATTTGTGAATACTCCAGTATTGTGCAAATTGTGCATTGTGCATAATTTGAGCAAACAAGTGTTAAATTTGGCTTCATGGAGAGTTTGGTGTTCTAAATCCAACATCGGCTTCCTCAATTCCAAGCTTGAGGACAAGCTTAATTTTAATGGGGAGGATTTATCATGAACCAGGCCAGGGGAGGGATATAAATGTCTTTTTAGAGTTCAAAAATGAGAGCAAACCGGAGGGTTGAATGAAGTCGGGATATCAGTTATCTTTGCCGGAGAATTTAGTTGGAATATCAGCAAAGCAGTTACCAGTTACTTGTATAAATAGATTCTCTATAGAAGAGAATCGACATCTGAAATATTGTGTAAACCAGTTGTGAGTGTGAAAAAAAATATAACAGTTAGAACCTACTGAGATCAATGCCAGCCAATGGAAAAACACAAATATAACCAACAGAACAGGAAGACAGACAAATAAAAGAGCCTATGCAAGTGACAATTAGGATCGATATCTCATTTAAGGAAGAAAGTTTAAGCATACAAGGAGGTGACAGTAGCAGCATCCATACGCGAAGCAAGTTGGTTTTCTTCTTTGAAATATGAATGGGATTTTGGGCTGAACAACTTCAGCACAAAGCCATTAACATATTTAGGAACCGATCATTTTGTGTAGGAAGCATACTACACAATACTCATACATATAGCAAATACACACAACATCATTAAATATATCTTCGTTCACCACAACATCGAACACAAATTCATGCATGCTTGGTGTAGCCTGGAGGGAGACTATGACACACTCTGAGAAGCTTGCAGTGCTGACCTAATGGACTTCCAGGATGAGACGTCGTACCACACGATCCCCAGTCGCGATCCAACCATAAAAGTCGAGGCAGGAATCCTTAAAATCTACACAAGCAGAAGAGGGAAATTAATTCCATCAAATACAATAGTTTGTTCCAAATACGAAACAGAAAATAATCATTAGGTCACTGTTGAGGGTGTTAAAAAAAGGAATGCCCGATTACAAATTTTGACTGCATGAAGGAGAAAATAACAGGAGCAAAATCGCTAGGTGATCTCTTCAAGAGAGTCAAGAGCTTCTGCCTGAATGTCGATATATGGGAGAAAGAAGCAGAGTCGTCTTTTTCAGCAATCACCATGAATGTCAGTAGGCTGGCCTTTGTAATTGATTTAGGAGGGATCCCATGAATCCTCATCTTTGAACCACACCGGAACTTCGGGAGCAGACCTTGTTAAAGCATTGGAAGTCAACTACACATCAATGGCATTGAAAAGAAAAGATATCTCAGACAGAAAAGGCACCGCAGACCATGAATTCGTGTAAAAAACAATGCCACATCTAAGACCATATGTTCATACCCAATACATGTGATTTTGCCAATGTCAGACGGAAGAATTTCCCGCCAACTTTAAGAACTCTTTTCACTTGAGCCGCCAATTTCATACAAAAACAAATTGACAAGGTTTAAAAATTATAAAGAAGATCATTAGTGTGGCTTAAAGATGACACATAAACTACAAACATTCTTAAAATTATACTCCATTCGTCTCAAAGTTCACTTCATTGGAACTTTTCAGCCAAAATCATAAACTTTGACAACAAAATTCAATGACATGAAAGTAGTAGTAGTAATAATAATAATATGTGGGATCTTGCTAGATTCATAATAACGTATATTTTCAACTTTTTACCGTCCATGTAACAAAAATATTAATGGTTAACAATGATTCTTGAAAAGCAACATGAAGTAAAATACTTTCTCTTTTCTTAATGCATGATTCATTTCTTTTGGCACATACTTGAGTAGAGCAGAATAAGAAAATGAACCACATAATTGAAAAAAAGAAGAAAAGGTGAAAAGGGACCTTAATGTTAAATTAAAGAAAATGGGTTTATGCAGTTTCTAATTTCATGATCCCTTTCATCAACTCTGATCTTCTTAAATTGCGTGCTAAGCTAAAAATGCTCCAACTAATTTAAAAAAACAGGGACTATGTGGCAGAGGGAGAATATTTGAAGGCACCTCGATAAATATTGATCTCCTAGCGTAGAACCGAGCTTAGGTTCCTTCAAAGCATCCAATCTATTAGCTTATTGTACGTCCTATCTTGTCCGCGAAACCATTCCCTGTAGAAAACAAAATCTCTCTTAGTCTGGACCGGCAAATGTGCTCACTCCTTATAGTGTCTCTCTCGAGCTGTCCTTCGCAGTAAAGATTGAGATGTCCTCTCCTTCATTGATGCCCTTCTTTGTTTGTTTACCCTCAGGATGAGCAAACTATTAGCTTCTGCTTCCGAACCCGTAGTTCAACCATGGTGCTTAACTCAGCCTTTTCCCTCCAAAATCACATTTAATGAATATGCATACGAAAAGTGCCAAAAGACGAGCTTCAGAGAAGAAGAAAAATTCACATATTGGGCTCATACCAAACATCCACACATCACAAGTTAACTGCAACAATATGCACCACTTTCCAACCCCTCATCATAACAGCACAAGTGTCAGGGTTTCTCTAGTATGCTGTGAGGTGCTTATCCGCAAATGAGAATATCATTCCTATCGGTCGGTGCAATATGATCACTTAAATTGCGATATGGTTTCAGCATAAACGACTAACTAAAGAAGCCTATTTTGCAACCTAAATTTGGATTCAATATCATATAATGTACACAAATAGGGGAGGAAAGCCCTCATATATCATTAAAAACTTGACAAATGGCTATCTTCAACTACTACGAGCACTTGAATGAATCGTGAAGCCTTAAAAAAGTTACCAGAATCAAATTGCGGAGGGTAAAATAAGCCACATGTATCACCGATAATAATATACTCAACATATAAGCATAATGGTCGTTCCAGACTTCTCAAAAAGTTTGATGGAAGATATATATCGCAGCTAGCTATGTGTATAACTTAGTCTAAACATCAAACACTTCATATGCATTACAATAACAATGTAATTCTACTATTAAAACAATATGTATGACATATTATTACAATAACAGAGACACATAACCAAAAAACAATTGATCAAATTCTAGAAAACAGGTGAACAGGGAATGAAGTGAAAGAGACGGACAACGCTGCTCTTCATAGGCAAAATATCGTAGGTGATATAGATTGATAGGAAAGATTACAGTCTGTACCCTGAGCAACCGGTGGAAGCAGAGGAGAGGAGTAATTTAGAAACCGGCGCGGAGAACGGATGGTGATTGGCCATCATCGCAGGTGATTGCTTTTGGGACAACCGGAGAACGTGGGCGGTGATGTAAGATTCGAAGAAGGACTGAAAACAACAAATTAATATATGGAGAACTTGGTGCTGGTGCAGAGAGGTGAGAACAGGGGAGAAGGGAAGATGACACGTTGCAGTCAGTGGGTCAAAGGTAGACGGTTGACATAGGAAAAAGGAGACGAAGGGAAACCAGTGTAGTTGGTGGGTCTCAGTTGAAATTCGGTGGCAGGGAGTAGGGAGGTGGGGTAATATCAAACGGAGAAGGTAACCGTGCACTGGGTACCGTTTGCTTATCTGCAGTAAGCGGTATGGAAATTTGCGGATTGAAACGAAAGGAAGGAGGAGAAGCAAGGTGGACAATTGAAGGCTAAAAGGGATGAACCTGTCATCGTACCTAAACCTGGCTGGGAAGGAAAGATTTGTGCTTTTATAATAGGTATAGATATAGTTAGAAAATTTGTTTAGTTTGGGGCTACAGTAATTCGGACCGGATGCAATAGGGGCTGAATGCATCCTCAGGATTTTCATTTTTCCAAAAAATTTGGCTTGTTGAAGACGCTTTAGCTAAATGCGTCTTCCACTTTTCTTCATTTTTTTAAAATTTTTGGCTCGTTGAAGACGCATTAGCCAAATGCGTCTTCCACTTTTCTTTTTTTTCCCTGCTAATCTTTGAAGACGCATTAACCAAATGAGTTTTCCACTTTTTTTTTCTAATTTTTGAAGATGCATTACCCAAATGCGTCATTCACTTTTCTATTTTTTTTTCCTGTTAATTTGTGAAGGCGCATTTAGAGAATGCGCATTTGTGTTTTAATTTTTTACGCAGAAATTTTGAAGACGTATTTGTTAAATAATATTAAATATATATTTTTAGTCTTAGAATAATTTAATATAAATATATATTATTTTCTTATAAAATTATAAAATTATAATTTTATATTATAAATAATAATGATATTATTTAATATAAATATAACTATTTTATATACTATTGTAATTGAATTATGCTTTATAATTATTTTGAAAAAATATAATATTTTACTTATTATTTGTATAAGAAATATTTTAAAAAAGAAAATGGTGAATACGCATTCAGCGAATGCGCTTTAGAATTTTAAAAAATATTGAAAAAAAATGCGTATTCACAAAATGCATTTCACTGATCGGCCGATTTTTTATAAAAAAACATGGAGACGAATTCTTAAAAAAAAGATTGAGAACGTATTCAGCGAATGACACCATTTGCATCTAAAGGCACTGTAATAGAATTTTTTCTGAATTGTAGTAGGATTCTGTCAGGATGTGAATTGTGAAATGATGAACATGCATGGATGGATGAGACATTAAAATTTGTGAAAATTCAAAAATATCCTTTGCAGTAAATATTCTCTCTTCATTTTCTTTTCCGGTTTAGTAAATCTGTTCAGCATCGCGTTTGACGGTTTTCTATCCCGCCGACCATAAACCCTATCACCTTGCTTCCGGCGAGGGGAAGCCGATCGAAAATCCACCGATTCGTTGTTGGAGTGCTTGTCGATGGATTAGGGGAAGAAGTCCAAGTTAGGGTCAACATCTGTCTCTCCCCACAGGTGATTTTGCAATGTCTTCTTGTGAAATGGACTTTAAATCGTCGTTATTGTATTTCTTGCATTGTTGATTTCACCTGCAACTTTTATTCTTCAACGCTGGATCTGGCTCGCTGGAGGTGGGAGTGATGGTGAATTGGGCTGGGAATCGGCTTGTGTGGCGGCGAATTGGGTTTAGGGGCTGGGGCTAGCGATGGTGAGGCAGAGCAGCGACGACGGTGGTGACGGAGGCGGATTCACAACCGATTTGGAGGAACAGCGAGTCCACCTCTCGCCGGCTACTCCAGTACTAGTCTTGTAAGCAGTTTCAGTTTCAACCTTTTCTACTCGCTTAACGATGAAGCTAGGATTGGACTCTGAAATTTTTCCATTAACGGTCAAATATGTTTTAGCTAGGAGATCAGATGAGCAAGATTAATAAATACAAATCAATTTGTGGTTGTTTTTCTGTTTGTTATTGATAGTGAAATTTGTTGTCTGTGGTATCATTACATTTTTTATTTTGTCTTCTTTTGTTAGTTTTTTTCACTTCTTTCCTGAGCCATGCTATTGTTTGCTATCCAGTGAGTCATTCTCTGAAGATGACTGGAAGCTGGCCCAGCTTGTGCATACTCTATTTCTAACCTTCTAGTTCTAGCCATGCAAGAAATATCAACTATGCAAAAAACAGGTGGGTCAGCCATAGAATACTTATCCATCAGAGATAGGTTCTTAGAGTTTGTTTCTAGAAAATGTGATGAAATTGCTGCTAGCGCTGTCCCAACATGTTGGTGGTTCGTGTGGTTATTTCCGTCAAGACAACTTGTTTCTATTGAAATTTTCCATTGCATATTTAAGGGTTGAGTACCAGATATGATTGCTAAAAACTTGTCAGAAGTAAGCTGCATCTTGGTGCCAGTGGATCAACTCCACGTAAGCTAACGTCTTTTTTTGTCGTGTGAATTTGGTCATTATGAGAAGTAAGTTGTTTGATTATTTTATTGCATTAAGAAGAATAATGAGAAGAAAGTTGTTTGGCTTTAGAGCAACCTGTTATGTGTTCATTATTTCAAAACTCATATCTGGTTACATCCTTGTTACAAACTACAATATGCTAACTAGTTGCTTTGAGTGGATATTGGCACATTCGTGTCTTATAGAAACCTATATGGTGAAGAATTGCTACATCATTTTACTAAGCCGTGCCTGACTTCTATCTTTCAGTGTGACGAAGAGTGGTAATATGTCTTAACTGTAGTTGTTCGGGTTTTGTATCACATTGGTATATACTTAACATATGTGGAACCAATTTTACATTACTCCTGCTGTAAAGGTTTTCGTGCTTCCAAATGTTTCAATTATACTTTGCCTAACTATTTACTAATGGACTTCGCCGCAAGTATGACCTTTTTCCAAGTCACCTGTTCAAATTAGCATGTACTCTCTTTGACCGGAGGATCTAGAATTCTTAAGCTTTCTGTTGCTATTGAATGTGATTTGACTTGATGTTCTGTTGGTCAGTAACCTACCTGGACAATATTCTAATCAGTAGCTGTTTTGACCAGAATCTCCAGATCTTTCTCTTTTGGTTCAAAGCAAGTGAAAAGGACCTGTGGCTGTGACAAATTCTGCACCCGACTTTGTCTAGCTGGAACGGAAGCAAATTCAAGTGAAGAAAATAACAATGAGAAGGTATAATATGGCTAATTTCTGAAGCTTTATACTGTAGATGTATTCTAATCTGAGAAGAAGAAAATAATACACTTCTCCCTTTTCTGATGCTTGAACTGCTTTTGACAGAAACTGGTATTGTGTAGACAAAAAATCGTTGTGTATTAGTTTTGATGAGATGTTTTATATTTAATTTCAGCTTCTCACCTCTAAGGGAGTTTATCTGATCTCCTTCAGTTTAGATAGAAAAGATACTGAAAAATGATTTCTTGTCAGAAGCTGATGACTCCTGTGTGCAGTTGCCTTTCAGATCATTGATTGCTCATGATTGGTAGGAATTTAGGGATTTTGGGACTTAAGAAATATGACTTGCATACCACTTTGTCGCAAGACACATGTAGAATCACTAAAGATCACCATGTTCTATCTCAAGATTAGCTTCTTTGACCGTGAGTTGAAATTTTGTCTAAGATTCTATTTAAGGAATTTAGGATTCTATTTAAAGATCATCATGTTCTATCTCAAGATTAGCTTCTTTGACTGTGCCTGTGATCAAAGTCTATCCTTTAGACGGTGTTCAGGTCACACTATTCTAGAAAATGGAACATTGTTACTACATGAGTTTCCGGTATCAGCTTCCGGAGGAAGTATGTTGCAAGAAACAGCCCCAAATACCAGAAGCTCGAGATGGAGCTGCCAGTTTCAGGTGTCACCAAAGTGTTGCCTGATTCACACGAGCAGGACGGGTGGGATGATGAACAGGTGGGATGCCGGCTGCAATGCCCGTCACGCCAAGCTTTCCGCCTAGTGGCATTGCCTCGAGAAGGGTCATTAAGGATGCTTGGAAGGATTAGGTTCAGTACTTTTTCCTCATACGTAAACTTTTTGTTTCTTGTCGAAACGATGAACCAGTTCTCCTATGTACTTGGCTAAAACAATTTTCCCTGTACAGAGATAGTAGTATATATTAGTTTTTTAAAAAAGAGATAGTGTTATGTTAGTTTTGTCCCACAATTGAGGGATGGATTGTACTTTTTTGTTCAAGATGAGATTGACATTGTGAACTTTTGTTCCGTTTTTAGCACGCACCAACACTCTTTGTATATTAGCTGTTTGCCAGTATGTTTTTTTCCGAAGCTAAATGAGTTGCTCCGTATTCAGTTTTTCCAGCGTGTTCCCATAAGCTAAGTGGTAAAAAAGAATTCTCTAGTTTTATTCCAACCATTGGGCCTATCTAGCGGAGGCGGTTATTGGGCTATACAGGTTTGTTTTGTTCGTAATGACTTTTCATCCGATAATCAGTTTTGAAGAATAAAACTTGTCTTTCACTTTACTCTTTGTCCCACATACGAGTTTCAGAGGGAGCGACTCTGGGAAAATGTTTCACTACTACTTTACTAGAGCAAAAAGAAACAGATCTCTGTGCGCATTGTCGCCAACCGATTGCACTGTCCGGACTTGACGAGGCAAACTCAAGCTGGGTTCTACATATTTTCAATGTGGTTGCTCTGTTCATCGCCTATAAGAGGTCAGTTGGGAAGTAGTTTCGAGCTGGTCTAAGATATTTGTAGTATGGTTGTTGTGTTGAGCACCTAAAAAAGGCCGGTCAAAATCAGTTTGAAACACACAACTTCTGAGCTTCCCATTCTCCCCTCTACTACTTTCTAAATATTTCTGAGTATAATTTGAGATTTTCCGCCATTGCTTGAGTGCACGACTTAACGGAGGTCTTGTGATACCTTGGTAAATGAATGCCAGTATAAAACATTGCACTACGGGTTGACCGAATTTTGTTTTTAAAGGCAGTGATTCATCACACTCACAGTTTCGATTTCCAAAACTAAATTCGTCTTCCACACTTGCTACAATTTTAATCAATATGTACATGGGTCTCACTACAACAAAAGATTCACATAATTCTAGAGGCGACAAAATAGCTTGTAACCTTGATATGTGTGTTTCCCCCTTGAATTTTGTTCAAGGTCAATGACTGTTGCCATTGCTCTTTCCCCTTCTTTGATTTGATAAGAAAATAAGAAATCCTTTTCCATGTAAGGAAATGTTATAGATGGTAGTTACCTAATAGAATTAGTTTCCCTATAGAATTAGTTATATATGTTAATTTCCTTATAGACTTAGAATTCTATTACCATTTGACTTTGATTTGTTGTACCATTATATATTGTAACCCTCATCATTGATGAGGTGTGTCATTGATGTGATATCAACGCACCATTTATAAAGTCTTTTATATTTTAACATGATATCAGAGCTTAAAAATTATCAGACCTAAACCCGGAATAAATTTCGCTGTCGTCTTCCGCCTGAGCCGCTGCCGTCAAACCGCATGTTACACTACATGCGCCACCATCATCGTCGACTGCCCTACTGGTTGCTATTTGTTCGATTGCCGCTGTCACCTCACCGGTTTCTGCGATACGTACTACTCTGATCTGACGGCGAGTGACGTTCACACACCACCACCCGACTTTACGTGCCACTGTGCCTCTACCTACCTGATTTGCTGATTTCGCAGCCGACGGTCGCCGCAACTTCTTCTCCATCTGCCGTGAACGTTTGATGTTCGTGCCTACTCAGATTTGCCGTGTGTGTTTTTCATGCGTCGCTCGTACCCCATGCGCCGCCGCATATGCAGCACACGCGATGCTGCATCCGACCTACCGTACCGCCGATCGTGTGTGTCACTGATCTGCACCAAGGACTACTCCGGGTTCCAGTTCCGATGCTGCTGAGCAAGCCTGCATTGCTGCTGGAAGATTTTTATTTTTATTTTTTTAATGATTAGAAATTTCATAATCTTAGTCGCAAGTTGGACATTCTTGATCATCATGCTCGAACTTGAGGGAGGGTGATAAGAAAATATAAATCATTTCCCTTGTAGGGAAAGGTCATAAATGATAGTTATCTTATAGACTTAGTTTTCTTATGAAATTAGTTATAAACGATAATTTTCTTATATACTTAGTATCTTATTCCCGTTAGACTTTAGTTTGTTGTAACCCTATATATTGTAACCCTCATCATTGATGAGGTGTGTCATTGATGTG
>JAULKM010112666.1:0-22636 GCA_032355605.1 Rubia tinctorum
CTATCTACTTAGTTGTATTTAGTGAGCATATTGGGCTTAAAAATAGTATCTTTGAGAGGTACGGCGACGACCTCCCATTGTTGTCTTGTTTTCAAAATGAATGGCACATTTCTTTGCCACAGTTAAAATTCACCGGCCCCCAACACATATCTCAAAACAATTAATCATATTCTGATATTACCCTTGTCACCATTCTGACAAGTGTTTTCCCTGGAAATTGTGATAGCAAGGTCAAACACGCACACGCTTGCATGCACACAACGTTCATGCACGGTGACGTAGAGCATCTTTTAAGAGATATTAAATATCTCATCAACTTATGTAACTATTTATAATTACTAAGAATTTAATAGAAGTGTGAAGAAAGATAAATTTTATCTATTATACTATATACAATTTCTATTTTCTGAAAGAGTTAGGCATCAGACACTCACACACATGAAATGAATGAGACGAATGTGTTGTTGAAATATATTTAATGTTCATCCAGCATTGTTTGATGCTAAAGGACTTTGATAGGAAGAAAAATCAAATACGAATAAACTTCTTTTTTTGGAGTTTATATACCTTTCTAGAAACCTAACCCCGTCACTTTCTTTGCAATAGATAAAACACCCGAATTCCAATAACAACCGGAAACGATTAATCATATTCCCACCCTCGTTGCCATTGCTTAAGTGTTTTTACCAAAATATTTAATGATAGGACAATGAATGGGAGGTCATCATCGTACCTCTCAAAGTTACTATTTTGAAGCCCTAAAGTGCTCTTAACTACAACTAAGTAGATAATGGCAAGTCGGGGTCATCCATGGAGACAAGGGATTTTCCTAAGCGTTTGCTCATATAATGGTAAATACTACGCTAGATATAAAGATATGCACATATATAAAAGAACATAATGAGGGGGGGTTTTGGATTGGTTTTTCTAAGTTATCAAATTTAAAGACAAGTTAAACTAGCATACCATGTAAATCTACTAATTAAAAAACAATCACTAAAATGAGGTTAAATATGAATTACTAGTTCTTGAGGGCAATTGACTTATACTACCAAGACTTCTATCTATCATTGAACATATAACCTATTCAACACTTTTACTACTTGTGAAGATAAATCTTCTACCCTTCTTTGATAGTAATTTACAATAGTGAATTTGATATCTCTCACTAAACCTCACTAATGAACGATTTAGTCGTTCAACGCCTAAAGGTATCCCATTAATGGCATTAAGTACAAAGAATAAAAAATATTGGTAACAGTTATAAACACTACACTGTGTCTAAGCATTGAACCATTTCATGCATTTATACAAGATTAGTCAAGAATTTTCAACGTTCATAAAACTCTCTCATTTGATACACAAAACAAACATGACAAAGAATTCGACATTATTACATTTATCTAATATTCATCAAATTATCAACAACATTAGAAGCTCTAAATCTTGCTCTTGGATTTCATATCAAAGAAGGGAGAATTAGCTAATTTCTCCAAACCCTAACACATAATCATACTAGCAATTAATATAATCAAACTTCCAATATTATTAATGGATTCAACAACCCAATTCAAGCATAATAAATACACAATAGCAAAGCACTAAATAGCATATAGATCTCAAAAAATGGGCTTGGAAGCCTTAATAAATTTCTCCCAAGGTTATTTTTAGTTACTATAACCCATACTAATTTAAAAAATCAAATCAAACATGAATTCAAGATAAAACTAAGATGGAAAAGATGGAAAAACAAGGTTTTTTTAGTTCAGAATCGGGAGAAAAAAGGTGAGGAAGAAAGAGAAAAGTAATGAGTATTTATAGTACAAAAATTCCGGAAGGTAAGTCTGGGCCGCAGATCATCGCGACTCATGACACATTCGTCGTGACTCACAACAGACAGAGTACGGTTGTGATCGTAACACATTCCCCGCGACTCGTGACGGTCAGAGTACTGTGCTCTCAAATGTTGTCTTCTCTTCCCTTCCTTGGGTCTTCAATGTCTTCAAAATGTAGTCTTCATGGTCTTAAAATCTTCAAAGATAGTCTTCAAAGTCTTCCAATGTTTACCTTGTCACACAAAACCCCCCTAGAAGAGTAATAAAAGCGTAAAGTTGCTCTTAATTCATCTTAGAGAATTTTAAGGAAAAATGCCACATCTAGAGTACAAGAGTATACAAAAGCGAATCCAAAAAGTCCTCAAATAACTGTATAAAATAGACACCACAAGGCTTGATGTGGTTGAGATGGGAATTCAGAAGAATCTGGGTCCAGTCACTTCTGGGGATGACCGTTATTTTCCCCCTGCATGCTACTTTATGTCGCAGTCGGAGAAGAAATATTATGTGATACATTAATTAGTGTGAAGGTTCCAAGTGCGTACTTGTCCAACATTTGCACTTGTGTGTCAGTGGAAGAGTTGAAGATGGTTGGGTTGAAGTCACACGATGGTCATAACCTCATACATGAATTGAATGCCATTGCGATTTGTGTTTCATTACCATCACATGTTAGAATGTTCATTATGAAGTTATGTATGTTTTTCAAGTCAATTTTTTGCAAAAGTATTAGTATTTCGTAGTTGGATAGATTGCAAGTAATAATTGTTGAAATTCTATATCGGATGGAAATGTACTTCCTGCTCTCATTGTTTGGCATTATGGTACACCTTTGTGTCCCTTTGGTTCAGGAGATAAAGCAATGTGGTCCCCCCCTTTTTGAAGATGGATGTACCCCTTTGAGAGATACATGAAAATATTCAAGCATTATGTGAAAAATCAATACTGGCCAGATGCTAGTATTGTGCAGCAGTACTTGACAGAAGAAGCCATATAGTATTTCACTGAGTATATGAAGGAAGTTGAATATGCTGGTGTTCCAGTTGCTAGACATGATAGGAGGTTGGAAGTTGTGGAAGTGAGACAGGGTAAACTTTTCAGTCCTTTTGCAGAAGATTTAAATGTTGCTCATCTTTATGTCTTGCGAAATCATGAAGAAGTAGTCCCCTACATCAATGTTCATATGGATGTGATATGAGTGGTGCAACCAGATTACAATGAGGCTCGGGTCCTCCAATTGCATTCCAGGAAATTTTTTCATGGTTGAGAGATCACATAGTTGTGGGGGAACATTCCTCGAAAGTGAAATGGTTGTCACGCAGACCATTGGGAACCGTTCTCTCGTATGTCAGTTATGACATCAACGGTTTTAAGTTTTCCACAAAATCAATTGATGATATAAGTGTCAGTCAGAACAGTGGTGTGTCACTCGTCTCTGAAGTGTTGCATGTTGGAGAGGCAATGAAGAGAATTCTATGTACTTTCAAAAATGTTACTTTGGGACGATCTCTGAAATTTGGGAGATTGACTATGTGACGATGCGGGTCCCTGTTTTAAAATGTTTGTGTGTGGATATTAACAAAGGTCAATGCACCAAGAATTTGGGATTCATCCTTGTGGACAGAAGTAGGGTGGGCTGGAAGGATGGTCCATTCATTTTTGGCATCTCAAGCGCACTAGGTTTACTATGTTAGGGACCATGTTGATCCGAGGTGGGAGATTGTTGTCGAAGGACAGCGTGCATTTATTTGTGAGAATGAATTAGAGGAAATTATTGGATTTGGCCAGCATAATCCGAGTGTTAGATTACAAGATGATATTTTACTTCAGGAGGATGATACGAGTCTACACGGTTTCTTTGACCGTAATGATCACGATGAAGGTACGTAGGTAGACGTTAGAGGGAATATGAATCATATGTTGTTCGATTTCTTTGAATAGTGTAATTTGTACCGAAATTCTAGTATTCACAAAATTATCGTAACAGTGTTAATCAACAAATTGGAAACTCCCAGTCACAAATTACGATGATTAGATAATGTATTTGCAGTTAAATGAAAATGGAAATCATTCATAACAATCCGTGAAAAATAAAATAAGTTTAGTGTAGAACATAAAACTAATCCTCATAAGCTCGAGTACAAGTCAACAAAAATACACTAATCCACAGCATCACAGAAAATCATTCTTCATCATCTTCAAGGTCATCCGTCGACGTTTATTTGCTGAGTCGTGGGCGGGAGGTTTACGCGAGGTGTCGCTAGCTCTTTGAGATCTCTCCAGGATCTTGATCTTTTCCTTCATCGCATAAAATTCCTTACGCATCCACTTGTAGCAATCCCTGAAACCTTTCATGTAAGCTTTTTCTATACCTATGTGGAAGAACAATATTTATGAGTAATAGAAATAATGAATTTGAACATAATTTTATATAAATCAAATGTGCTAACCTTGCTCGATTTGTGGCCCCTCTTCAATTCATGGACTTTTATTACCCTCAGGAGCTTCCTCACGCTTCAGATACCACTTGTGATCTCGCGAAAACCAACCCTTCTTCTGGAAGTAGGTTTTGTCAAAATATTTTGGTCCTTTTTCCTCACCACTAATAACCAACCCTTGAACATTCTTCAATATCAATGTGATTACATTTCCATAAGGCATGCCTTTGATCAAATTATTCGAATTTTCAATGTGCAACATATGCTTAAAAATGGTCACCCCGAGATTTATTTTCCTACCCTCCATGATGAAGTAGAATAGTTTGAGCGTGAGATAGTTAGGCTCGATGATGTGTCCACCTGAGGGAACGAGAGTTCTAGCTATAATGTCATAGTGGTCAATAGGTAATAATTCTAGATCAAAAGATTATGGCCTTCCTAATTCCCTCCTATCACGTCCAAAGTATTCCACACTACATTCAACAAAGTCAACGGGTAATCACTATTCAAAGACCACTTCTCCCGATGGTAAACATCATCCAAAGGGCTATCTAAATCCTTGGGGAGGGGGGGGGGGGATTTTCAGGGTAATCGTAAGGGCATTCTAACAACTTATTCAAAGACCATTGGCTAATCGGAATATCCATGCCCCCTACCCTAGTCTCATAATCCCCGTTTGCAACTTCTCGTAAATTCGCACAAAATTGACATGTTAAATGAAAGTAAGCGCCCTGGTTACATGAAAACAATTTCTCGACATGTTGATCCTTAAAATTACTAAGGGGGCCGGCAAAACCTATAGCAAGATTTTCACTAAAATCGACAATGTAGAAATCTAAAAGTTTCCCCTTTTCATAAAATCTTTATAATGTTTATGTGCAAAGAGTTAGAAAAACCTTGTATTGGACATGCTACTGGTAGATCAAGACCTAGGGTTTGTGCTCCTCCTCTTGCCATTGACTGTAAATTGGGGGTTTGTGAAGTGTTGTAATGGAAGTTGAGTTTGAGAGTTCGCAATAATTTGTTAGGATTTTGAGTTTTGGGATTGGATTGGATTGTGAAATGAAATCCTTGATCAACAATTTTTTTAAATATATCTAGAAGGGTTTTTGAGTTTGGAAACCTTCAATCGGATCTTCAAAGAAGGCCAAGATCAGTTTTTGAGTGAGGAAACATTTTTTGTAGATATTATTGCTTCATTTTTCATTTCCATTGATGGTCAGGAAATAGGCTATGAGCTCGGAAAGATAGTTTCCGAGTTCGGAAACTATTTCGTGTCTTCTTCATGAAATAGTAACCAAACTTTCCAAGCTCAGAAAGTTGTATATACCTATGGTAAATTTTCACCATACACTTTCCGAGCCCAGAATTACTTCAGTCCTGTGAAAAAACAAAGGACTAAGCAATTTCCAAGCTCAAAATTGCATCCATCCCTATGGTCAAAAACCAAAATTTCATTCATTTAAAATCTTGTTTGCCTAAAAATAAAACACACCTACATAACACTGATTCATTTCACTCAAAATATAATTCGATTAGTGATTGAAAAAATCAACCAGTTACTATCTACAACTTTGAATTTCAACCAAATATGAATTTGACCAACTATTTCACAACCAATTTATAAAACCATGAATTTTTGACATTCTTAGGAGTTGTTTGGTATGCAGTAAGACGTGTGGTAATTACAAAATCCCAGAATTTTAGAATAGGTGTAGTTGTTTGGTTCACGTAAAATATTGAAAGTGTGGGAATTTGTAATTCCGAGGAAATTAAACTTCCCACATAACGTGGGAAATATCTTACCGATGACCCCCCTGATAGAACGAAATTCCTCCATGCTTTTAACGTGTAATTACCTTTTCATCCCAAAAACGCACGTAAAATTTTCCATTTCCCTCCATTACGCATAACTTTTTCCACTTCCCTCTGTTACCAAACAACATGCAGGTAAATAAATCTCAGGAAATATGATTTTCTTCATGTGCAACCAAACACATTTTATGTATATTCTAGGAATTTGATCACGGAAATAACTTCCCATAAAATAGAAATTACTGCAGGAATTAAATTCCCAGAAAAACCAAACGACTCCTTAGTCATCAAATCAAAACATTTTCTACCATCCAAAATGAAACTCATACAACCCAAAATTAAACAAATGTAGTGGCAATCTAAATTCATAAATATCCTATTACACCTCCTCGAACATACTTTCTATCTAGGGGTCTATCTCATTATTTTCGTCACCTTGGTCTCTTGTCCGGCTTCACCTCCACCACCATCTCCGCCTTCATCACCATCACCCCCATCTCCGCCATCATCATGATCATCATCATCGTCGTCCCTATCATCATCGCTCTTGGAGAAGACCGGCTCAAAATTTTCTTGCTCTTCATCATAGCTCGGTTCGAGGTGCAGTCCTTGTGATTCCAAGAAAGCCCCATGTTGCGAGTGGGACCGGTCAACATCTCGTGAGTCTCAGTCACGTCTACACGCAAGCAATCGAAATACCTTCTTAGATGAACCTTTCAGCCGGTCTGCGATCCTCTAAACAATTAAAATTCAAAATAAAATAATTTATTGGACTAAATTAAAACAGAGTGTATAAATCAATGTAAATTATATAATTTCAAATCACGATGGATTACTCACTGGATTTTGATGCCTCTTCTCTTTCGAGTTTTGCCTCGCGAGCCCTCTTCACACCCTTGGCTTGTTGACCGGGAACTGCCCTATGCTCCCATTTACAATTGACATCAAGTTGGAGCTATTTAAGTTGGAACCAAGCTTGATCATAATATTCTATGCAGGGCCCTGTCCACTGTTTGCACCCCCGCCTTCTTCAGCATGGCGGTGATCAACCCGCTGTAGGGGAGGTCCTTCTTCTTCGTGTTGGCGGTCTTGAGCATGAAACAGATAATGGTGAACCCGGGTTAATTTTAACCCCCTCCATGACATAGTAGAAGAGCATCAAATTTTCAATCGTCGGCTCGCAAGTGTGACCACCTGTTGGCAAAACGTTCTGGCATATCCACTCGTAGATTATACTTTGCTCGATGGTAAAAAAACTAATGTCATAAGACTCGGATTTACCCGCATCACTACTGGATATTTTTAAAATATTTATTTTCCATGGAAATGGGGTATAGGGGGGGTCGCCTCGCTCACTACCGACCAACAATGGTGTGGTAAATTTCTAGGAGACCTTGAGGATTATCGGGTCTAAGTTTTTCTGGGGCTGTATAGGGGAATCCTAGAGCTTCATTTATGCTATATATTTTCACATTCACTAATTTCCCATTAAACTTAGTTTTGTCACAATTATTTCTACTTTCACCCAAGTTAGCATAAAATTGGATCACCTCATCCACATGTACGAGTTCTCTAATGCAAAGTAGTTTGATTATATTACGGTGAATAAGGGCTAACCTTTGTTTGAGGAGAAGGTTTGTCCTCTAACAATGAGCAAACAAATGGTTTAAATTGCATGACCAAAAACCCTAGGTTTTTTTTGTGGCTTTCATTAGGTTTTCAACATTGGTTTTTATTTATTTAAGAGTTATATGTTATGTGGGTAGGTTATTCTAGTTCATTTATATATGGATTAGGGTTTTAGTTGGGAAATTCTAGCCTAACATTGATTATGGCATCCATTTAAGGTTTTTTGTGTTTAATGAAAGAGTGAGGTATATATTAAAGCAAGTGAGGCTTTGTGTTTAATAGTTGCAATTTAAAATTAAATGAATTGTTTTGTGTATTATACATTTCATTTCATTAGGGTAAAAGTATACATTTTCTACATGAAGTCATTGTGACTAATAACACGGTGTATTTGTTAATATAGCATACAAAATGACGATCTCTAAGAAAATGACTCGTGATCAAGGAATTTCACTTTCCCGGAATGAAAATCCACCTTCATCAAACCATGGTATGGATGGGGATGAGGATGGGGATGACAGATCCGAGGAAGTAGGAATAACCCAAACTCATTGTAGAACCCTAGAACATAGAATGGCTAGGAAAGAGTTAACCTTATTGATATTCAATAAGTCTAACGTGTGTGTATCGGCCCAACATGAAAAATGGTCAAGTTGGGTGGTGAAGGTGGGTAGAACAAGTGTTAACATCCGCTACGATAGTTGGCATGAAGTCCCCAAAAAATGCAAAGCCACTTTATGGATGGAATGCAAGGTAGATTTTGTGATTTGTTATTTCCAACCTTTTTCCCCTATTATAAATGTGCCTCCGTGATTGAACCCTGAAGAGTTTAAAATCATCATAGAGGTCATTTAACATCGAATCACTGGACATGGATGATTTGAGGAGGAAGGCTGTGTTGATGATGTCAAAGATTTCGCTTCATAAATACACTTTGTCAAGGGATTTCATTTTTAGTGATAAGAAGGTTGATCTCCCGTAGCTAATTTACACTCACATTCAGCCAAACAGTTGGGAGATCCACAAAAGGAGGGCATTGGAGAACAAATATAATGTTAGTAATAACATTTTCTTAATATTGAAGAGTTTAGATTATCATGTGTACAGTGATTACATAAGTCTATCTTCCTAACTTAGGGTACAAGGGAACAAGAACAAAACAAAAATCTGCAAAGAATAAAATTCCACACCGACTGAGCCATGGGAGTTATGTTTTGGCGCTAATCAACCTAGTCAAACAACATTTTGAAGAAGATGTACAAATTGCAATGAAGGGTGGGATGACCGATGATTATGCAAGGGCTTCTGTGCAGCCAATCAATTCGGATGATATTGAAAGGCATGATCTATTCCTCGAAGGTCGACAAAACAAGGATGGATTTTTATAAGAAAGATGAAGAAAAAAGTATTGCGGAAATAATTGTAAGAAAAATTTTTATACAATAGATTTCCATTTTCTAAACGTATTTCTAAGTCATGTTTTATAATTTACCTTCTACTATATGCCGGAAAAAAGTGAAGAGTTATCAATTACAAGGGAAATTCATTTTGAGCGATAAGCACGACATCATTTGTGAAGCAACCGAGAAACCCGACCACCCAGGGCGTGCTAAGGGTGTGGGATCATTCATGACCCAACGAGAGGCGTTCGGCATTGTGAGGTCCTACGATGGTGCTGAACCCTCCAGAGTACACATCCTACAAAAAAACTCTTCTTCAACACAAACAAATTGAGCAATAAGACATTCTCATTCGTAGGTTGATACAACACACCGGGCTTGTTCTTCCGAACAACTTAGATGATTTGATGCCCGATTGGACCCTACTATCCAGTGGATCGCGCCGTTCCCCCCGGGATATTAAGGTGAATCGAGAGGCTATTGTTCAAAAGAAGCCGGTTGCAAGAATTGAACGACAATTGTTCTAACCAAAAAATGTCGACAATGCCTTACAATCTACTGATAATAAGGTATATATTTAAATTTCTTCCCCTTGTGATTCTAGCAATGTAATAAATTTGTACATTAACATATAGTGTGTTGAGAATATATATAGAAACCACTCCCGTGTGAGCTATATATTGACCAAGGCATAGGTGGTCAACCACTACACGTGGCCAATGGAGTTCTACATCAGATGATGAAACACCATCACTCCATGTCTTTTACTGAGGGTGTTTCTAAGGTTTCATTGGAGGATCCGTTGGTGCTGGGCGCCCCTTTTCCAATCACGGATGGAGAATACAAGAAGGTTGGTCCCTCACGGGGAATGTCTACTTTGGCTCCCCAGACTTATTTATGCCGATCATGTAATGGATCAACACTTGAAGGAACACGTGACCTACACCACCTATACCGGTGAAAACAAATCCAAGACCCATCAAACTAACACCTAAATTGGGCCCGACAACACCCATGAAGGTTAGACCTCCAATTGCAAGAGCAAAAGTCCTTCGAGACTCATCACACTTCATGTGTGTCCTATACAATTAGCTACAACCGCATGATCGAAGCTCAACATACTCATTCTTGGAAAATGACTGTGTGTTCGGATGCAAATGGGAGATCATGGCGTTTTGGAGTGATTTTGAAGATCTTTGGAGATGTGAACAATTCAACCAAATGATCATGTTCATCTACACCTTGTGAGTTATTTGTATCATTTTTAGTTAAATACACTATTAACTTTACTTCAATACACAATAAAACAAATGACATTTCGTGGGTACAAGTATTTCACCGATAATTAAAAGAAAAGATGGATTGGGTACATGTGCCCAGTGTCAATTCAAGAAATTGGTTGTACTAAAAATGAGATGATCGACTACATTCGTAAGAGCCTAGGTCAAAAGGATAAGAAGGTTTTCATTGCGCCATACTTTGAAAGGTTATACTAAGTTTGTTCGATTACATTATCGGCAACAAAACACTAATTTCACTGATAATTTACATTTTCTTATACAGGGACCATTAGAGACTGATTATTATTGTCCCCACCGGCAACCGCATGTATTGGATGGATCCCTCACACTTCCAATCGTTGGATGCATTTGTCAAGATTTTGGAATTGGCAATGATGGAAAACAGCGACCAAAGTATCATTTAGGCTAAATTGCATTAATCATTTTTACAGATTGGGAACATAAATTGTACAAGAGCTCAAAAAGAAAGAAGGCTCGGAAACAAAGAACAGTTATGGCATTTCCAAGTTTGGAAACTCACAATTTTCAAGTCCGAAAAAAACACTCAAGGTACGATGGATGCTGGAATTTTGTGAACTCGAAAATAATTAAAGGCGGTTTTAGTGTCTTTTTAAAGGCGGTTTTTAACCGCTTTCGTTGGCAATTTTAAAAACAGTTTTTATAACCGTCTTCTTTTGATGGACAATGAAAGGTAGGGCTAGAGAAGGCGCACTGAAAGTGTCATATATCATCCAATATAACCATCTTTAATCGCCCACCCTTACACTAGTGAGCCTCCCGGTGGAATGTGTTGATGCAAACGATCACAAGGTTATCTGCCCTGCGAAGAAAATAGCAAAGGTTAGGCCTCCGAATCAATTTAAACACCAAAGTGAAAAGGAAAAAAGGTCGTCCAATCATCAACATCGACACAAATAGGATACTTTCATTACCACTTCAACTACGGACTACAAAATGGTCATTTGTTGCAGCAATGGAAGTTAGCATAAACACTTTAAGAAGATGGATAAAAGGGAAGCAATTAAGAAGCCATTCTAATGCTATTGAGCATCAAATCTCATATGCAAATCAACTCAAAAGGCTCTAATATTGCCTTCAAAGTCTACAACATGATATAGTGACTACCAAAACATCATTCAAAGACATGCATCACGTGGTCCACATAGATGAGAAATGGTTTTTCTTAAATCGAGTTGCTGAGAAGTACTACTTACTACCTGAGGAATTGGAACAACACTGTACCGTACAAAATAAAAGGTACATCACCTAAGTTATATTCATATGTGCTATTTGTAGACCTATTTTTAATGAAGACGGTGATTAAATATTTGATGGCAAAATGAAATATGACCTACTATCACCAAAGAGCCGGCAAAGAAAAAAACAAAAACCGACCAGTTGGGACAATAATTACAGCACCAGAAAAATCAGTAACCAGGGACGTCACAAAAAACTACATGCTAGAGAAGTTACTACGATCAATAAACAAAAAATGGCCTTTACTAGCAAGCACAAATATTTTTGTCCAACAAGACAATGCAAGGCCTCACATTACATATGATGATTTGGAATGGAGGGCTGCAGGAAGTTTGGACGACTTTAACATCCGACTTGAATTCCAGCGCCCCCCCCCCCCAACTCCCCGAATTTAAATGTCTTAGACCTACGATTTTTTTAGATCTATACAATCCCTACAATATAAGACAGTAGCATATACAATTAATAGACTAATACAAGCAACAGAAACTGTGTTCTCACAGTTAAGAGCGACGACCCTAGACAGGATATTTCTCACTTTACAAGGATGCATGGTTGAGATCATGAAAGTAAGGGGTTCAAATCGGGGAAAAAATCCACGCATGAAAAAGGATGAATTGGACAAGGTTGGGTTGTTACCTGCAAATTTAGAGGTTAATGGGAACTTGGTGAAGTCATGTTTGCAATATTTACGAAGCATCAACGGAGCAGCAGGATTTCAGAGATTAATAGAGTAGCAGACTGAAATATAGTATCAATAAGAAGAAGCTTTATTCACTTAATCATGCATGGATTAGATAATTTTCTTGTTTACGAGGTGTAGTATTTTGTGGCTGCAACTTTTAGCATTTGAAATCATGACATCTATTTTGTAAAAAAACATGTTTTATGCAACACTTATCCAATGAAATGCATTTTTTCCTTCAATCTATTAAAATCGGGTGTACTAGTACTACAACAACTCGAGCACAAGTGGTATGTGACCCAGGTATGGGCCATATCAGAATTCGGTAACCAACATGACAGTAACATGCATCATGTTATGGACAATGACAGTGTTTGTGAGCACAGCATAGCTGGGAGTGCAAAAATGGTATACAATGAAACAAATCTTAGAGTAAGTGAGCCAATTCTAGTGAATCGGGTAAAGCAACTAAGTTGCGCTTCAAACACACACCGACACCGTCACCGTCACATATAACACAATACATGAAATCACAAGGGAAACCAAATAATCATTTAACTTTTTTATTAGTAGTCAACTATTACTGCATGTACGCTCCAGAAATATGAAAAAATGGAGAACACAGGAATCATGTGAATCAAGTTCACACGTCATGCCACTTTATAATTTTCATATGCGGCACATAGATTTTAGCCTAAATATATAATCATGCATCATCATCGACATAGACATATGAAAACATGACAACACACAGTATCCCACCCTAACTTCAACAAGTAGGATACAACAACAAATAAACATAAACACTACATATCAAACGCTACATACTGAACATGGTCTTTAATGCATCGACATAGATCTGGACGTCGTTTAAAGTCGTCAAAGTTTCAAGAACAATCGTATCAAACTCATTCGTTTCTGGTGTGTTTGGGAATGGCGAGTTCGTTTTCGACAATTCAAACAAATCAAACGGGGAAGGGCTTTCAGAGGAGGGACTGAGATTGTCCATGAAATTTGAGGGGATAGGAGAATGGAGACGAGAGAGAGGGTATAGGTTGGGTGACTGCTAAAAAAATGGGAGACAATTATGAAACTAGGGTTTGAGAAATGGGGAGGCAATGTTTGATTATGAAGCTAGAGTTTTGAGGTAGTTTGGGAATAAAAGCTTATGGGTGGGATGGTTTTGGGCTGAACCCAAAAGAACAGTGAGGGAATGATTAAGGAAAATTTATGCTTCACTCTTATATAGTGGAGTGGGTAAGTAGGTTTGGGCTGAAAAGGTTAATATGTTTAAGGGCCGAGTGGAACATTGCGTTGGAAATTCTGCAAAAAAAAAAGTGAAGGGTAATTTTGGGTTTTTGGTTTGTTGTCCCCCTCTAAAATAGGGTATATTGTAAGTGAGTCAATATAAAAAAACTTACTAATATAGTAAGTGAACCAATCTTAAAGAACCGAAAAGAGTGAAGACTTGATATAAGTTTTGCTTGATGTAAGTTTTGTTTAAAAAAAAAACCTTATTTAGAACTTGATGCAAGTTTTTCTTTTAAAGTTGAAACTTGGTGTTTATAATATAATTCCCAAAGCTACGGAGAGAACATTTCTTTTCTAGGTTATGTGTAAGTTCGAGTTCGAGTTCGAGTTCAAGTTTAAAGTTAACCTCTCTTACTTGTAATCCCTCCCTGTTCTCGTCACGGTTAATGCTAAATATTGCAAAACTAAAGTCTCTATCTATTAGATCAGTAAAACAAGAAGAGAAAGTCTAAAAAAAGACAGTCGTTCATAGATAAATTTATGGACAGTTGATTGCATTTTTTATGTTAAATGTTGTAATTTTTTTATAAAATTTAAATGTTGTAATTTTTTTATAAAATTTAAATATTGTAATTTAAAAGTTAAAACAAGTAATATTGTGTATTTGAATGTGAAAATATAAAATTTTAATATAAAAATATTTTTAAAATTTAAATTTAGTACTCCCTCCGTCCCAGTTGAACCTGCACACTTTTTGGTCAACTTTCTCAAGACACATTTGAACATAAATTTTAACCAGTATATAGATACAAATATCATTATGTGAGATATCATTGGATTCCGGATTCCCTACATGATGTATTTTCTAAACATCAAATTTTATACACCATTATTATACATAAATAAAGTTATCGTTGGTCAAATATGGTCCGAGAAAGTTGACCAAAAAGTGTGCAACTTGAATTGGGACAGAGGGAGTAGAATTTATAAGATGATTAGTTATAGAATGTAAAATCCACACAAATAATTGTGGATGTATGTATTGATATATAGTGAGTACAAATGATATGTAAAGTAGAAATAAATATGGGACATGATATAACAAAACCAGCCGGAAAAGGGTATTCCTTTCTTATCCTGATTCTAAATCAATTATATCTATATTACCCCCCTCAAGAGAACGGTAGGGCTGGTCGCAACACAAAACTTGGAAAGTAAGAAATCAAACTGAGGACGAGGTAACCCCTTTGTAAAGATGTCAGCAAGCTGCAAATATGTAGAAACATGAGCAACCTTGAGCTATCCAGAAGACACCATCTCACGTACAAAATGATAATCAATATCAATGTGCTTAACTCTCTTGTGTGAAACTGAATTCTGAATAAGAAAGAGAGCACTATTATTATCACAGGCAAAACGGGATGTGCACGAGTTAATTTATGTAAATCCCAAAGAAGATTCAACAACCAAGCTAACTCTGTAGCAGTATTTGCCATAGCACCGTATTCATATTCTGAACTAAAACGAGAAAGTGTAGGTTGCTTGTTAGCATTTCAAGATTACCACCAAGGAAAATGTATCCATATGTAGACCTACGATTCTCAATGCTAAGAGCCCAATCAGCGTCAGAATAACCCAGAACTGGTAAAATCGAAGAATTTGCACGAAACTGGATACCATAGTGGAGAGCACCATGCATATAGCGCAAAATTTGAAAAACAACTTGGAAACGGTCATCAGTGGGAGTCTGCAAGTACTGACTGACCGTGTTCAAAGTATAAGACAAATTGGGACGTGTAATTAATAGATACTGAAGTGCACCAACCAGAGAGCGATAAAGAGTGGGATTTCCGAACGGCTTACAAGAAGAGCTAACAAACTGCAAAAAACCACTAAAGGAATGACAACAGGCGCAAAATCTTGCATCTCCGCGTGCAATAAAATGCCCTTGACGTATCTGGCTTGACCAAGGAATAAGCTGTTAGAAGTACGAACAACCTCCAAACCCCCAAAATAATTCAGAGTGCCAAGATTGGTAATCTTGAATTCCTGATTAACTCGATCAATAAACATTCAAATGAGACAACCATCATTCCAACTAAGAATTGTGTCATCAACATAAACCAACAAGTAGAGAAAATAAGCGCCCTATGAAAATATAAACAAATATGTATCCGAGGAAATGTATACAAAACCCAGACCAATAAAAAAAGCTAAAACACTGAAACCAAGCACGAGGAGCTTGCTTGAAATTATAAATGGTTTGCGCAGACGACAAACAAAATCAGGACACATGGGGTCTTTGTATCCAACAGACTGTTCTATATAAATTGGAGAGTTAAGAACGTCATTTAAAATGCATTCTTAACATCCTACTTTCGTAAGTTCCAATTACGAGTAACAGTCAGAGATAAAATAGTATGAACAGTCAAATCCCTCACCAAATGACTGAAAGTATGATCATCATCAAAACTTGGAAGTTGCAAAAACCTTGCGCAACCAAATTCTCTTTTTGCTTATCAAGTAAGCCATCACCCTTGTAGATCTAACGATACACCCATTTTGAACCAACCATATTTGCATGAGAAGAAGGAGGAACCAAATCCCATGTCTCTTAAGTGCAAAGAGCCTCCATTTTGGAATCCATGGCAGCAACCAGTTCAAGATCCTTCACAGCCAGGTGACGACTTCGTTACTTATTCTTTGTGAATTAAGCACACAATAAACTAGAAATATTATAGTCACAAAAATCATTCTACCTGAGATAGCAATTATGAGAGCGAGTGGCCATTGGATGGTGGGAGGAAGGAATCGATGTAGGAGATAACTCACAACCCAAGGCCCGTGACTCAAAGGCTGCGGACTGGCACACCGGTGAGGCAACAAGAGATGGCACCACCGTAGGCGACGTTACTGGAGCCATAGTTGAAGGTGTCGGCGGCGCTGCTTATGGTACGTGTGCTATTCGTCCGGGCTGTGAGCTTTGCACAAGCGGCGCTTGAATCGGTGATGATGGCTGCGAGGTTGGTTGCTTGTGTGTGTGCTGCAGATATAATCTTCCTTAAAAAAATTAAGCACCTAGTACAGACTGTAAATCAAAATTATCCAAAATAATGGGTAAATGGCTGAAGAAGATGGCTCATACATCTCCAAAGGTACAAACAAAGGTTCCTAAAATGCAGAAAAATCAAGTGAAGGCCGATCAATGGCAGTACCTGTGCAGGTCACTGAAAAAGCATCCCATAAAACCGAGCATGACGAGTGATGTATTTCTTCGTAAGAGGATCAAGATAGTGTTAATCCTTGTACTATGAACTGTTACCTAAAAATATACATGACATACTTAGAGGTGCCAACTTTTTTGTGGCATATAAGGGCATAAATACGGAAAAACACAATAGCCAAATGAATGAAAATTGGAGTAGTTAGGAGTCATACGAAAAATAATAGAGGGCAAAGACTGACCAGATAAAACTGGCATTAGCAGCCTATTGATGATATAGCCTGCTGTAGAAAAAACATCATACAAAAATGAACGATGAAGGTCAGAATAAAAGAGCATCAACAATCCTACGTGAATGATGTGACGATGCTTCCGCTCTGTACGACCATTTTGCTCTTGTGGGTAAGGACGTGAAAGTTGATGATGAATGCCCTTAGACATGGAATGTGATTGTAGGTGATGATTCAGAAACTCTGTTCCACCATCACTCTGAAATACTTTAATGGTGGTAGAAAATTGGTTCTCAACAAGAGTGTCAAAATGCATATAAGCCTCTATAAAATCAGAGTTCCATCGGATAGGACAAAACCATGTGAACCAGTAGAAATCATCAACAAAAATGACGTAATAAGATTACCCAACACGAGACACAACAGAAGAGGGATCCCGAAGATCACAATGAACTAAATCAAGTATGTATTGTGCACATTTTAAATTATCACTAAAAGAAAGATGATGACCTTTAACCATCTCACAAGAGGGACATATATGAGGCTTAGGAAGCAAACTAGTAACTAACAAACATCCAGACTTGCTCAAAGAAGAAATGATGTTGTGGGAACAAGACCCAATCTACTATGCCAAAGTTCAAAAGATGCTTTAGAAGTACTCGATGAAACAAAAGCATATAAAGAAGCACCACTATAATCCAAAACATATTTACGCCTATCACGATGACCTTTTCCAATGATATCACTAGTAAACTTGTTTGAAATAGTGAAATAATAATCATTAAATCAAATAACAACATTCATATGCGGGGTCAATTTGCTAATAGACAGCAAATTTTTAGTAATATGTGGAACCACAAAAAAATTGGACAAGAATAATGAATCAGAAACTTGAGAATGACCAACATGGGTAATGTTAAGAACAGAACCATTGCCAATAACAACACGATCATTACCAGAATAATTTGTCACGCAATCAAGAGCATTCACTATGCAGTTTAGAATAAGAAGAAACGAGATGACCCAGAACATTACACCATTGGCACCATGGTTGATCAAAATGATCCATAATACAAAAAATAACAAATCTATTTTTTTAAGAGTTAGTACTGACGAGGTGCTGACTGGGTGATGACGAGAACTGACTGTGTACTGACTGGATGCTGGATAAAAAAAACTCGAGATCGCGAAACAAAGGACAACCCGCAAGATGAAGAAAAACACAAGATGAGCTTGGTCCATGGGTGTTGATACTCGCCTAAGGAAGACCTAAATTAATGAGTGTGTCCTTTCATGCACGCTTGGCTACCCGCGCTAGAGAGCTTAGACCATGTGCAAGAATCTGACACATGTCTAGACTCCTTGAGCTTTTGGTTTGCCAAAAATATTTGCAGGGATGCTGGAGAAGACAACGAAACTGAGAACCTATGTGATGACGAACGACGAACGGGAAATCTGTGAAGATGATCCATGGGGAAGAACTCTTAATTGAGATCGAAAGAATCAAGGTGGGAGAAAAATGGGAAACACAAATCTTGAGTTGGCTGGAGAAGGAAAATAAGATTGGATAAATTTCTGGATGCCGAGCAGGGATGAGAGAACCCCTGAGAGATGACCGGCGGTGGGCGGTGGAAGGCCATTATGGCAAAGGTGGGCGATGCCAGCAGTGTCGTTGACTGGAAAATGGAGATATTGGTGGTTATTTGAAAAATAAATATAACCCGAATTCTTGTATCGAGCAGAAGTATGTGATCTAAGAGGTCGTGGAATACTACATGGATTTCTTACGTAATGAAGTGTAAGTTAGGGTTCCAAAATTGTAACATGTAGACATAGTCGGTGGTAAAGGATTGCGAAAGGGAACAACGAGGGTATTATCCCTCAAAATTTTGATGTTGTTCCCCTGTATGTGGAAATGCACGTGACTAATATAAAAGAGTGGCACCCTAATTGGTTGGAGAAGCAAGTACTGGTAGAACACAATAAAATATTCATGGATTGGTTAATGGAAACCATAGTGGCACGTTAAATTGGTTTACCTTCATTCCAGCGAAAACTGTGATTTCTTTCACCAGATTTGAGATAAATGAGTTTACCTTCTAAACCCAAGAATGGGACACAAACACTTCTACACAAAATAGCTCTATTAGTTTAGTTGCGGAAGCCTTACATGTAAGCAGTACAAAGGAATAAAATCCCGTAAATGGGAACATAGCATACTATGGCGTGATTGAGGAAATATGGGAACTAGTCTACACCAGTTTCCAGGTCCCATTGTTCAAATGCAAATAGGTTAATAACAGTGCAAGTGTATCCATCGAAAACCTTGGTTTTACAATTGTAGACTTGACCAGGACATGTTCTAATAGAAATCCTTACATCCTTGTTTTATAGGCTACTCGGTTTTTTATGTTGTTGACCTATGTGATAGTAGCAAATCAGAGGTCAACCACGAGAGGAGTCAATTCGTTGGAGATGTTAGTCCATCTTCAGCGTCAAACATTATTCCACAAACTCTACCAAGCAACAGTAACATTATCCTGGATGAGACATTTGGGGTGGAACTAGAATTGAGGGGGAACCACGAGGAAGGGGTGTGGATTGAGAAGTACATCCAATCGGAGAAAAGGAAGAAGAAGAAGACATTGCTTAGGTTTAGAGAACCCTCGTTTATGTTAAAATGTTAGATGTATATGTGATGGACTTTGGCTTCATGTAATGGGAAAATTTGACGGTCATTTTTTGGTAGAAATGAAATTGATGCGCCAGGAAAAAGAGTTACCGATGCTGCACAGTCAGTCAGCACACAAAATTGGATAGAGCGATAGGTACTGGTCAACCTTGCACATTCCCCTCGCACGATTAAACTTCTTAATTCCAACAAAGCATGCGAAGCTGCAGACTATTCGGTAAGCACTCTGACTAAACAAGTCGTTGTCACACATACCCATCACACAAAAATAATGCTTAATTCCAATAAATCGTGCGACACAACATACTACTCGGTAGTCCCTTTGACTAATCAAAACCTTTTATGAGACATACACACAATGTCGCATTGAGCATTTAAAATGGAAATACCTCGATTGCTTAACAATTCAAACCAGAACTTGGAATGCTGCACCTAATGGTACATTATGAGTTCACAACAGCCAATAACCAATGACTACATTGACAACAATTAATTAATTCCAAAATTCAAAACATTGAACCCTTAAAGCCTAATTAACATACATTTAACATTCATAAAATTCTCAAAACTAAATATTCATAAAACAAGATTTCACCTCACAAACCAAATAAGTGAACTTAAGTAGAAGGATGATTGTCACCTACAATCAAACAAATGAGGCCACGACTCATAAACACATGGACCACGATCAATGAAGATCATGGTGATAACTAGCTATAAATAGACGATTTGAGTGACAAAATAGGTAGCACCATTTTCTAGAGACTATTCATACATTGATAATACACTAACTTAGGTTTTGTTAACAATTGGGTTGCAAACTATTGGGTTATTACAAATGGGTTACAGAAAAATGGTTCATAGTAAATATTGAGTGGGTACATTAAAGCAGAGTCAAATGGGCTACGGTCCTTGATTTTATATTTCAGCAACACTTTAATAAATGAATGCCATCAGGTTATATAGTTGAATGATTTAGATTTGTTCTCACATAAAGGGATGTTCTCACATAAATGAGTGTTCTCACATGACCCCCTCATTTATATATGTATATACATGGATGTATCAACACACAGACTCATATATATGTTATGCATCTTGAAACTGATCAAGTTGCACCGTCAAATCTCTTGGTCGCGATCTACAAGAAATAAGCGCCGAGAAGTCGCAGTGCAAAACCCTATAATTCTTATGTCAATAAACCGTATAAATACCAGATATCAGAGAATGAATACTAATATATGGACATACCTTGTATTTATACTTGAGTAATCCTAATAGTATTTAAGTACGACTTAACTTCTGTATTTCACCATTAATGCTGAATACGGTTATTGTAGACCGTTTCTATTCTATCTTCTATGGGAAGACATAAACCCAAAAATTATTTGGGCTCACTAAGTTAATTGATGCTTCTTGAAATAGATCAAGTTGCACCGTCAAATCCCTTGGTCGCGATCTGCAAGAAATAAGCGCCGGCAAGTCTCAGGGGGAAACTCTATGATGTTTAAGTCAATCAACCATATGAATACCATATATTAGAGAATGATTACTAAAATATTTGTGTAACATGATTAATTTTGTTTCAATCCTCGATTCTATCACATATAAGAGCTATAAACCTATTCTAGTGTTTGTGACACGTGATGTGGTCAATGGTCAAGACTTTCCCATGCCTGTCACATAGGGTACGCATGTAATATTTCATTGGCATCGCCTCTGTAATTAGGACAGAGCAACAATGGCACTGTATGCTGTTCAGATCTGAATCTCTCCAAGCTATTATATCTCAGGCACTACACCATGAATGCTTCTCCATATGCCTAGAAAGGCAAAGGGAGTGAATCACCTTATTGATGGCTCTAGAGTTGCAAAGCTAACCCTAGTTTCCTTATTTAACTATCCTGACCCATAACCATTCGGACCAACTCGCGCGGCTTACCAGTGTATGGTTGATCGTAAAGTTGACTCGACAACCTACGTGCACACACCCACAAGGTTTTAGATTATAGTTACCCCAAACACATCTAAGTTTCCTGGGGGGTATCAATAATTGCACCAACATGAAAGTATACTAAAGTGTGTGCTAACTTAGTATGAAAATCATCCAAATAACAAGAACACGGGGAACAAGCCAATATAATAATCACAAAACCTATAGAAATAGCTAGATCTTAGAAATCTCACAAAACGAACATTAATACATGAATACAAATATGATCCCCAAGTTAATTAACTACTCCCTAAGCATTGAACCCAAGTATTTCATTAGATTCAAGAATTTTTGGGCAAAAGAAAAATAAAGAGAAAAAAGGAAGAAAACCTAGAGAGAAGGAAGATGATTTTCTCTCTTTAGCCTACTCTTGAAGTCTAAAAATTCCTACGCTTAAACCCTAGTTGACACAGATACATTTATATAGTAATAGTTATTTGGGCCTTGAATAATGCCCAACAATTTCTTGGAAACCCTAGCAGCCGCAATTTGCACGGCCAGTGGAAAAGGGCACGGTCCTTGCATAGCCGTGCTGGTGTGGGGCGTGTGGCACGACCCAGCCCATGCAACCACGTGGAATGCGGGTAGCACGGATTGACATGGCCCGTGTGGCCTCATACCTGGTGATGTACACGGAGCTGCACGGGCCGTGGGTTGGTGCTTGGTCTGGAACTTCTGATTTGCGCGCTCGGAGGTCGTCGCTATACCTCTCAAACATACAATTTATAATCCCTAAATTCTTACTAAATACAATTAAGTAGATAGTGGCAAGTCGGGGTCATCCACAAAGAAGATAGATTTTCCTAAGGGTTCAAGCACAAAGGGGTGGATATAAGCCTAGATAAAGGTAGATACATAAATATATATAAGCATGTAAAGAGGGGGGG
>JAULKM010112676.1:0-22631 GCA_032355605.1 Rubia tinctorum
TTTTAATAACACTTTTGAGATTCATTGTGATGCTTCTGGTGTTGGTATTGGTGCTGTATTGATGCAAGAGAATCGACATATAGCTTACTTTAGTGAAAAGCTAAAGGGCAGTGCTCTGAATTATCCTATTTATGATAAGGAATTCTATGCAATTGTACGTGCTTTAGAGACTTGGTAGCATTATTTATTGCATAACGAATTTGTTATTCATAGTGATCATGAATCGTTGAAATATTTGAAGAGTCAGATGAAGTTTAATAAGCGTCATACTAAATGGTCTAGTTTTATTGAATCTTTTCCTTATGTGTTGCGATACAAGAAGGGTAAAGAGAATGTTGTCACTGATGCTTTGAGTTGTAGGCATGTATTAATTACACAGTTAGAATGTGTCCTTTTTGGATTATCTTTTGTGCGAGAATTGTATGCTAATGATCCTAATTTTCAACTGTCTATGTTGCTTGCGAAAAAAGTTCATTTGATAAATATTTTCGCAAGATGGTTTTTTGTTTATGAATAATAGGTTATGTGTTCCTCAATGTTCTATGCATGAATTACTCGTTAGAGAAGCTCATTCAGGTGGTTTAATGGGACATTTTAGTAAATTAAAAACTTATAATTTGTTGAAGGAGCACTTTTATTGACCGAAAATGCCTATGTAAGTTGATAGGATTTGTAGGAACTGTATTGATTGCTTGAAGGCTAAGTCTAAGACTAAGCCGCATGGTTTATATACTCCTATACCTGTTCCCACACATCCCTGGGTTGTTATTTCTATGGACTTTGTTCTCGGATTACCGCAATCCAAGCAGGCAATGATTCTATTTTTGTGGTCCTTACTGTTTCTCGAAGATGGCACATTTTATTCCTTGTAGGAAGACAGATGATGCAAAACACGTTACAGTTTTATTTTTCAAAGAAGTGGTCCGTGTTCATGGAATTCTTGCATCAATGGTGTCTGATAGGGATGTAAAATTTTTTTCCTACTTTTGGAATACCTTGTGCCGCAAGTTAGGGACAAAATTGTTGTTTTTAATGGAAAGTCATTCGCAAACTGATGGTCAGACTGAGGTTACAAACCACACACTAGGGGCACTCCTACGTTCCTTGGTCCAAAAGAATTTGAATAATTGGGAAGTGTGCATTCCGATAGCAGAGTTTGCTTATAATCGCACTGTTCATTCTACTACTTCTTTACCTCCTTTTGAAATTGTTTATAGATTTCTACCTACTACACCTCTTAATTTACTTCCTTTGAACTTTAAACTTGTGAAGAATTTAGATGAAGAAAATAAGGCTGATGTTGTGAAGTGATTACATGAGAAGTGCGATTGAAAATTGAGAGGGCTAATGCGCAGACTTCTGCACACATAAACCCTAGCCGCCGAACTGTACACTTCAAGGAAGGCGATTGGGTTTTGTAGCACTTGCGAAAGAGGAGTTTTTCAAATTCCCGCAAATCTAAACTAAGTCCTCGTGGTGATGGTATTTTTCAAGTGTTGGAACTTGTGAATGATAACGCCTACAAGATTCATCTACCGGGCGATTATGGTGTTAGTACTACTTTTAATGTTACCAATTTATCTCCATTCTCCATTAAAGATGATTCAGTTTCGAGGGAAAAACCTTTTGACCATAGAGGGAATGATGGAGATCCAAATACGACTACCATCATAAATAAAGACATTACACGACTTGATCAAACATTCAAGGGATATGTTCGGGATCCTCTAGGTGACATGGTTGGACCGATGACAAGGTCAAGAATGAATCTTAGGGATGTGGCATTTAATGCTTTGATGGATCAACTTCATGATGAAGAAATCAAGAAAAAGTCACATAGGGCTTTGATTAATTATTCAAGTTTGTCGATTAACTGAAGACATCGTAAAGAACACTGTACTCTTTTTCCCACTGGGTATTTTAATAAGGTAATGTGATCATTGTAATTTTATTTTGGGTTTTTGGACTGAAGAGCTCAGCCATGTGGGCTTTTGAAGAGTTAATATTTTCGAACCCAACCCATTAGGGTTTTTGAAAATATTGTCTTTTATTCTGATTAGGATTAGATTTTATAGGATTAGATAAGGAAGTATTCTTCTAGCCTAATTCTAGTTAGACACGGCCGAATTATAGTATTTTAGAAGTTTAGTGAGATATGGTTTTAGTTTCTTAAAACTGTCATAAGTTGATTCAGATTCCAATTATGTTTAGGGTTTGAGTTGGCCGAAATTCACCTCTATTTAAAGAGAGGGTTTGGCCGATAATTATACAACATTTTTATCAATCAAATATTCAGAATTTTGAATTATACTCAGTGTCTTCATTGTTGCTTAATCATGCGGGTTAATTAAGTTTCAATATCTTTTGTGAGCTAATTCTGCGTGCTAGTTAATGATCAAAGAAATCTTGTGATCTAAATCTGCGGGCTATTTAGAGAGCAAGTCGGAATTGAGTTTACCAAGCTGGCTAGACGCTGGAATTTCGTGCGAAACAAGTAGGTTGGGCGATATTCCTACTTGGGTCAAAGATCCGATATTTCGCAACCCAGAATTTTCGCAAGAAAATTCATATCGATAGGTGGACAGAAAGTATATGTACATATAAATGTAATTGTCCATTGGGCGAATTGCTTGGAGTTGTTGTCAGAATTACTTGGCAATGTGGTTTTGTTAATACTGCAAAAATCAGGAAGTAAAGATTATAAACAAAAAATATATTTTACTATATCTTCTATTTCGGAATTTTTCTTTCTATTTATCTTGTAATACACAATATTTATAAATTAAGTTGCAAATAAAATTTAAAAATGATTATATTATTACGTAATAAAAACCAATGAAAAGAATAGAAAATTTTAAAAATCTGCTTTCTATATAAAACAAGCATAAGCACATATATTATAGTGTAATTTAATTAAATAAAAATTAAGAGCATAAGAAAAACATTCGCATTCAAACTCTAGCTACAAAATTTCGGAAAACATCTAAGCTAGTTTTAGTATAGAGCCGTGGAATTTTAGAATTCATAATTGTAGAATGAAGCCATTAAAGATGGTTATTTCGAACTATTAAATACACTTTCATAGTGTCTTCTCTGGTCGCCTATTTCATTGTCCATCATAGAACTTTAAAACCGCCAATAAAGATGGTTAAAAATCGACTTTAAAATGGCAAGAGAACCGCCTTTAATTTTTCCGATCTCGGAAATATACTGCCTTCTCTCGGATCATTCGCGAAGTTTCTGAGCTAGAAAAATCATAGAATTTTGAATTCAAAAAGTTGCAAAATCTTACATTACACTCTTTAGAAAAACCCAAATAGTTTTCAAATTCGGGTCCCTTTCCCGAACTCGGAAATGAGTTTGTGTCTTCCGTTTCCGATCTTGGAAATGAAAAATCGTGTTTGTAGTAAACCCAATGCAAGGTCCGATACTATTTCTGAATTCAGAAATAGTTTCTGATCTTTTGTTAATTAAACATTTCTATTTATATCCATGGCTCAAAAAAGGCCTCAATCCACCAACAAATATAACACAATATATGAGAGTATCTTTCATGTTGATTAAAATTTATAGATACTACTAACCAAACAATAATATATAGATAGGAATAGGAAATAATAGGAATCTATTCCAACATTTATAAACTTCATTATTTATCTAAATATCCAGATTCCCTAGGGTTGCTAACCGATTTAGTATTAGATGCCTAGCCAAAACAATTCTCGCATTGTTGATATCACCTTGGGAGTAGGGTTTCGATTCCTTCTGGAAAAACTAACAATAACAAGTTACAAGCAAATATTAGAAAGCTTAGTTAGACAGGTTGCTAGAATCAATCGTACACATACCTTGTCAATTTAGAGGAAATCATCTTTGACTTCATGAATGTACTCAGTCGCGTATAAGATGACGTAATAGCCACACTCCCAAATTTGTGCCTGTTTCTTGTACTGATTTAAAACAACATAAAATCTTAATTAAAATCTTGTATCAATTAAGTATTTTAAATTGAAAAAAAAACATGTTCATAGTCCACCTTGATTTCGACCACTTCTAAAATTAATTTTATTTTGGTCGCTATTGTCCTTCATCGCCAATACCAAAATCTCGACAAATGCATCCGATGGTTTGAAGTGCAGGGGATCCATCTAATACACACAATTATGGGCTCGAACAATCATAATCAATCTCCAATGGACTCGAAATAAGAAAAATTAAATTATCTCCGAAATTTGCAGAAATGCTGCCGGTAAATGAATTGAACAAAGTTAGTGTAACCTTTCGATGTATGGCGTAAGGAAAAACTTCGTATCCTCACCCTAGACTTTTACGAATGTAGTCGATTTTCTTTTGTTTCGTACAACCAATTTCTTCAATCGACATCGAGCACATGTATCCAATCCATCCATACTTTTGATTATTGGTAAAAAAAACATATACTTATGAAATGCCATTTTATTTACGTAGCTGTGAAGTAATCGAAATAGTGAATGCAAATTAAAAATTATATAAATAACTCACATGGTGTAGAATGACATGATCGTTAAATTAACTTACTCACTTCTCCATATGTCTTCAAAATCACTCCAAAACACAATGATTTCTCGTTTGCATCTGAGTACATATTCATTTCCCAAGAATGCGCATGTTGAGTTTCAATCATGTGGTTGAAACCAATTATATATCATTTGTACAAAGTGTGGTGAGTCTTGAAGGACTTGTGCTCTTGCGATTGGAGTTCTAACCTTCAGGGGTGTTGTGGGAACCGATTTATGTGTTGCTTTTATCGGTCTTGGTGTTGTTGTCACTTGTTACGGTGATGTTGGCCGTGATTCCTTCAAGTGCCAATCTATTACAGGATCAACATATATAAGTCGACGATGCCAAACAAGAAACATACCCCGTGCAGGACCAACTTTCTTGTATTCTCCATCTGTGATTGGCAAACGAGCGCCCAATACCAACGGATCCTCCAACGAAACCCTAGAAAGACCCTTCGCAATAGGCACGGAGTTATGGTGTTTCATTAACTCATGCAAAACTCCATGGGCTACATGGAGTGGTATACCACCTATGTCTTGATCAATAGATAGCTCACACAGGAGTGATTTCTACATTCCCACAAAATATATGATTATTTATAAACTTAATTTTAAAATAAAATTTTGAACAATTTAAAATATAAACCTTTTTTCACTTGCTAGTAAGGCATTGTCCAGATTCTCGGCTTTGAATAGCTGTCTCTCAACTCTCTGTCTATGAACAATAGCCTCTCAATTCACCTTAATATCTCTGGGGGAATGGCGTGCTCCCTTTGATAACTGGGTCTAATCGGGTGTCAAATCGTCTAAGTTGTCAGGAAGAACAAGTTCGGTGTGTTGGATCAATTTATGAATGAGGATGTCTTGCTTCTCAATTTGTTTTTCTTGAAGAAGCAATTTTTTTGAAGGGTGTGGACTCTCGAGGGTTCAGCACGATCATAGAACCTAATAATACGGAATGCCTCCCATTGGGTCATGAATGAACCCACTCCCTGGAATGCTTTAGGTGGTCGGGTTTTTCAGTTGCTTCTCAAAGGATGTCGTGCTTATCCGTTGGAATGAATTTCCCTCGCAATTGATCATTTTTTCAATTTTTCCTAAATATAATAGAGGGTAAATATGAATACAAGTTTAAGGAATATAATAATATATTCACTACAATGATTACTTACAATTCTTTCCATAATATTTTTCTTCATCTTTCAGATATACTCAGTCTTTATTTTGTCGTCCTTTTAGGAATAGATCGTGCCTCTCAATGTCATCCTCATTAATTGGTTGCACCAAAAACCTTGCCTCATCTTCGGTCATCCCACCCTCTATTGCAATTAGCACATCTTCTTCAAAATGTTGTTACACTAGCTCGATTTCCGCCAAGGCATAACCCCACAGCTCAATCGGTGAGAAATTATATTCTTCGCGGAAATATTTTGTTTATCATCCCTCGTACCCAAAGTTAGGATATTAGACTTATGTCATCACTATAGACATGTTAATCTAAACTCATTAATAATTTTAAATTGTTATTACTAACGTTATCCATATTCTCCAAGGACCTCCTTTTGTGGATCTACCAACTGTCTGATTAAATGTGAGTGTAAGATATCCACGGGCGATTTCCCCTTTTATCACTAAATATTTAGTCCCTTGAAAAAGTGTACTTATATTGAAGCCAACTCTTGGACATTATGAACATAGCTTTTTTTTTTTTTCCAAATCACTCATGTCGGGAGCTTCGATTTCAAATGGCCTCTATGAGGATTTTCAACTCCATAGGGTCAATCACGGAGTTAGACTTTTAATCAAGGGAAAATATGGAGAAATAAAAATTCACTAATTATACCTTGCATTCCATCCAAAGTGGTTTTGTAATCTTTGGGGACTTTATACCAACTATGGTAGCGGATGTCCACCCTCGTTCTACCCACATTCGCCACCCAACTCGACCATTTAGCGCGTTGGGCCGACACACACTTGCCCGACTTATTGAATATCAATTAGATTAACTCTTTTCTGGCCATTCTACATCTAAGGTTCTACAATGAGTTTGGGGTATTCAAACATCTTTGGATCCATCATCCTCATCCTTATTCTCATTTATATCATGGTTCGTCGTTGGTGGATTTTCGTTTTGGCGAAAAATCATCACAAGTCCTTTTCTTAGATGTCATTTCTTATGCTAAATTTAAAACTATACCATAAAATTACTTGACCGTACGTCTAAGCTCTAGATATATAAGAAAAATTCAAAACATTAAATATATAAGAAAACCATATTTAATAATTTTACCCCTATCAAATGAAATGCACAAAACATATAACAAATCCTTTAATGTAAACAAATAAATCAACCTTAGAGACTTACATACCAATAATATAAGCCATTAATCAAACAATCACCTATCTCAACCAATAGTCCTACTAATAAACCTAGGATTCACATTGAAAATGCAACAATTAATCCTCCAAACCCATTTCCCAACCCTAACATAATACACAAAAACCTCAACGAATAATTAAACCCTATTCAAATGAAATGCACAATACATATAACAAATCCTTGAATTTATATCAATAAAACAACCACACAAATTTACATACCGATAATCCTACCAAGAAGCCTGTGATTCCCAGTGAAGATGCAACATTCAATCATTTCAATCCATTTATTCCATTTCTCAACCTAAACCATAACATAATACACAAATAAACTTCAATAACAAACCCACACAACATAAAAATCATAAACATCACTAACCCTAGTAGGGAAACTAATTTCAATCCATTGCAACCCTAGGGATTTTGGTAACGCAATGTAAACCATATGTTCCACATTAAAAGAAGACTAACCTTCTCATGAAACAAAGGTTATGAATTTATTCTTCCTCTTAACTTCTTATTCAATGGAAAAATCCTAGACCCTTGTGACATCATAAGATTGGATCGAGGATTTGGAATATAAGAGACAAAGGATGGAAAAAATGATTAAAACATACCTCAAATGATGTGAAGATGAAATCTTGGAGTTGAGATGATGAGGAATTGAGCTAAGGTTATGGAGGTTTTTGGAAGGGGAAATGGTTTGGAAATTCGTGGGGGTTTTCAAATGGGGTATTAAATGCCCTTTCCAAAACCCTTTAACCCTACCAAACTCGATGAATGACAAAACCACCTTAAGGTGGAACCACAAATTATTAGTAATTGTGATTCCTTTTCCTCACCACCTTCTTTGATTTTCTTTTTCTCCGGTTGATCTTCCCTCTAGCATTGACCCACGTACCTTTGTCATGATCACTGCAGTTAAGGAAACCGTAAAGACTCTTATCATCCTCCTCAATGAAAATAACATCTCCAGGTCTTCTAATTCATTCTCTAAGACAAAATCAAATTTTCTTTTGATAACAATCTCCTAACTGTGATCAACTAGATCCATATCATCCTTCCAGCCCACCCTACTTCCATCGACAAAGGTGAAGCCCAAATCCTCGGTGCATTGTCCATTGTTAATATCCACCCACTGACATTTAAAAATGGGGACCCACATCGTGACATAGTCAAACTCCCAAATTTCAGAAATCGTCCCATAGTAACACTTTTGAGTGTAAATAGGATTGTCATCACTACTACTTCCAACATGCAAAGCTTCAGAGACGAGTGACACTCCATTATTCTGAGAGACACTCTTATCATCCATTGATTTCGTGGAAAACTTGAAACCGTTAATGTCATAACTGCCATAGGAAAGAAAAATTCTCAATGGTCTATGGTCCAATCATTTAACTTTCAAGGGATGTTCCCCAACATCCACGTGATCCCGCAACCATTAAGCAAATGTCCTAGTATGTAATTGGAGGTTGAGCTTCATTGACATTAGGGTTTCCCACCCAAATAACATCCATATAAACCTCGATGTAGAGGACTACATCTTCATGGTTGCGCAGAACATAAAGATGGGCAGCAAATAAATCTTCCGCACTAGGACTAAATAGTTTCCCCTGTCTCACCCCTACACTTTCTAACCTCCCATCTTGTCTACCAATTGGAACACCAACAGAATCAACTTCCTTCATATACTCCATACAAAACGCAATGATCTCTTCTGTTACGTACCGCTGCACAATACTTGCATCTGACCTGTACCAATTTTTTACAAAATGCTTGAATATTTTCTTGTATATCTTAAAGGGGGTACTTCCATCATAAAAAAATGGACTACATTGCCTTTTCTCCCAAACCAAGAGAACACAGAAGTGGACCATAATGTCAAAGAAGGTCGGCGGGAAATACATTTCCATCCGACAGAAAACTTCAATAATCATTACTTGCAACCTATCCAACTTCGAAATACTTATACTTTTGCAACAAATCAACTTGAAAGAAAACATAGCTTTGTAATTAACAATCTTACATGGGATGGAAGTGAAGCTCGAATCGCAATGGCATTCAATTCCTGCATTAGATTATGACAATCGTGTGACTTCAACCCAACTAACTTCAACTCATCCACTGACACAAGTGCTTATGTTGGATGATTATGCACTTAGGACCTTCACACTACTCAATGTAACACACACAAAAATCTTCTTCGACTGTGACATAGAATAGCATTCAAGGGGAAAATAACAATCTTCCACAGAAATGATTGGCCCCAGGTATTTCCGAATTCCCATCTCAACCAAATCAAGCCTAGCTTTCAACCCGTCATCTGTTTTCCCAGGAGTATTTAACAACGTCCCAATAAAGGAATCACAAACCTATTCTCAATGTGCATGGCATCCTAACAATGTCTAACATCCAAATTCTTCCAATAAGGTAGGTGAAAAAAAAGAGCATTTCTTCCAACGACTGCTTTTCTTTTCTTCTTCCCAAAGTCAATTGGGCAAGTTCTTCACATTATCAAAAAATTGTGTACCATTTAGTGGAACAGGTGGTCCTCTAGCCTCAACATTCCTATTGAACCATTTCTTCTCCAAATGCCATGGGTGCCCCCGGAAGAAACCTATCGTGTCCCTGATATATAGTTTTACAACCGTGTTTCAGTTGACAAAAATTAGTATCCTTGTCCTACACGAGACATGCTAAGTGGTCTTTCACAGAATAGCCAGAAAAATTTCCATATGCTGGGAAGTCATTGATGGTGAAAAATAGCATAGCTTTCAAAGTAAAGAAATCTTCAACAAAACCATCCTACGTTCAAACACCATCTTTGAACAAAGTCAACAAATCCTCCACTAGAGGAGCAAGATACACATCAATATCATTACCAGGTTGCTTCAGGACTGATATCATCAAAGACAACAAAAAATACTCATGCTTCATGGTAAACCAAGATGGAATATTGTAAAGGACCAACATAACAGGCCAACTACTATGAGTGCTGCTCATAACAGGACAACTAACCTTAAATATTAGGATTCATTGCAAAACTCGGGGTATACAACATTGAATTTCTTCCACTGCTTACCATCTAAAGTATGTCTTATCACATCATCCACCGGCCGAACCATATCAGTGTGTCAACACAATAAATTTGCATCTTCCTTACGTGCTTACAACTTCTTAAAACGGGGAATAATAGGGAGATACCATAAAACTTTTGCCGATGTCTTTTTCTTTGATTTGGATACAACTTTTGCACCCACCGCAATTCCATCACTCTTCAAATTGTACCAAGACTGGCCACATACCTAACATATCTCTTGATATTTATCTTCACTTCCCCTGTACAACATACAATCGTTTGGGCATGCATGAATATTTTGCAATTCCAATCCCATTGGGCAAAGAATTTTTTTTGTTGTTTAAAACCTATCAAGCATTAAATTACCTTCGGAAAAAAAATCCTTAAACAACACGAGAGCCTCAGTCATCGATTTATCAGTCCATCAAAATTTTGCCTTCAAATTCATTATCTGAAAGGTCACACCCAAAATCGAGTATTTGGCACTGTTGTACAGAGGCATCCCTTTGTCATCAATCAGATCTTGTAATGAATTGGGTTTAACTTTGAACTCCCTTGCAATATCTTCCACCATTTCATCAAACTCCACATTGCCATCTAATTCATCGCCCCCCTTTCTGTTGGCCAATTCAATCGTCTCAGAGGATCCCCAATTACTTTCCCATGTCGTACCCAACGAGTGTAGGTAGTTTGAAACCCCTTCTTTATGAGATGTTCCCCCGTCTTCTTCCTCTATAAATATGCATCATTTCTACAATCTTTATTCGGGCATCGTGCTCGCACCCCACCTTTTTTAGAAGCATCTTCAAACGCTAAAAACATATATGATTTTAATAATGGCATGTAGCCATGCGATTTTCTAAGATCATTACCAATGAGTTCAGTTCAATCCATTATCCCACAAGTAATTCAATTACAATGGAACCCATTACCATTTAATCAACAATAATCAAATCTCATATCTCAAACCAATTGAACATATATATATACATCATTAAAATCATCACCACCTTTAATATTTCAAGATTTTTAAGTAAATAATTTGGAAAAAAACAAACCTTTTCTAATGGAAAATGATACACTTTAAAGTATGGAATCACTTCCTCATTAATGGCCAAGAAATTGGAGCTAACCCATTAAGATTTTTGGACTTTGGACATTTGATGATTCGGGAACGTTTTTTTCCTATATATTGCTCAATTGTTTACTCGAAAATAGAGATTAATGAAGAAGCGACAATACACAAAAATTTTCAAACTAGAAAACTGGATAAGACTGTATTATGAGTTATGTTCTTATCTTCGTATCTAGGAAACCATTACCTTTACGAGATCATAAATACCATTGGACCTTGATTCCGACTCAGAAAAAGACAATTTTAAAGGTGGTTATTCATAACCGCTTAGCCCTGAACCGCTTTGCCCTAATTAAAGGCGGTTTTTCAAAAACCGGCTTCAATTACAATTTAACCTCGTTTAAATATGAAGGAGAGGTGTAAATGAATGTTTGCAAGTTTGGAAACAGCCCTCTAGGGCGGTTTCAAGCGGATTTTTGAAAATCGCCTTCCATTGCCCCCTTTAATAGAAAGCTCTGTACTAGTGATTTTAGCAACTAATAAATCAATACTTTTGTACACAATAATTTTTAGACGCCTTGTATTTGACTACACTACGCCATATATTTGTACATTTAAAATACAGTGTAAACTTTTAATTTAATTAAAATTAATTAATCAATTATGAATTTAATATGATGTCATATTGTGAAACAATCGGTATTTTTTGGCAATATCCGATTGAATCTTAAGTATGTTGGTTCTCGTCTGAGAACCATGGTTCTTTTTTGTTGCTCGTGCCATTAATTGTTTAGGGTTAGGCTGGGGATGAAGGGGTTGTAGAGGGAGGGTTTATTCCATTGGGGAATGGCGGGGGTTGGGTTGTGCATGGAAAGGACATGTCTAGGGATAGGAGGAACTAGGGTGGGCACGATGGATACTAGGTTGGGAAGGGTGGTTACCGACAAGACGGGGTGGGGTGATGGGGCGACGGTGGTCTAGCGGTGACACCGACATGGGAAGGGAAAGGCGAAAGGCAATTTTTTTTATTGTTTAAAAATTTAAATCAGTATTATACATACGTACATATACACGTTGGGGCATAAATTAGCAAAATATATAGCGTGATTTAGCAACTCCCTTCTGACATATAATTCAACTTCAATATATTAATATATTAGCCTATTTTTTTTAGCTGTCAATTACATTTTATATACTCCCTCTGTTCAAATTATATTGGCACTTTAATTTGTGGCACAATAATTAAGAATATTCTAATTGGATGAAACAAATTGAATGTTAGGGAGAAAAGGTGAAATGAGTGGAAGAGAATATTCTCAATGTTACCATATTTGGAATGTGCCAAAATAAAATAAACATCGCAATGTAGAAAGTGTGTCAATATTAGTTTTTTTTAAAATCATCATTATAATGCTGAAAAAGCATCCAGCAGCGATTACAACAAATAAAATTGATATATAATCTAACTAGCCTCTAAAAATAGTAAAAATCTTGCAAGGATATTAGTTCATTGAGTAAAGTGCTAAAATAATCCAACATTTTGGCTGAAAGTCCCAATATATCCCAGCAATTTGAGAAAATGCCAATCTAACCCTAGACTTGGCTGGCTTTTTGGTCAAATGCCATTTGACTGGAAATGGGTGAAATGATAACTTTTCCCTTGATTAAAAAAGAAAAAAAAAAAAAAATTAGATAAGACATAACTCCCTACCGACTACATCATTATTCCCATTTCTCTTCCACAACCACCATTGTTTCTCCGCCGGAACCTCGGCCCCCTTTCTATTATCCTCCGCCCCAGGTGGTTCTGTGTTTAAATAGAAGGTCGGACAAGGGTTTGGGGCTGGGGTGGAGAGAGGCTTGGCCAAGGGAGGGGCTAGGATGGCGGAGGCGGAAGCCAGGGAGAGGGAGGAGGAGAGTGGCATGAAGTAGATAGTGGTGGTGGTGCTACTCAGCAATGGGAGGCGCGACGATGGTGGCATTGTTGACGATGGAGATTTAGTTGACGAGGTCAACATCGGCTAGGGTGGCAGAAGTGGGGAGAGAGGAAGAAGGGCGGTGGGAATGGGGTGGTGGTGGTGGTGCTACTCGGCGATGAGAGATGCGGCGGTGGTGGCATTATCGACGATGGAGATTTTGCTGACGAGATCAACAACAATTGCAAGTCAATGACCAGTGGGAGGCGGCGTTGACGGCGTTAGAAGACCAGTTAAGGCAGCGGATACGCAAAGGGAAAAATATAGCACATAGAACAGAAGTGGCAGCGGCAGGGGATGGAAACATGGTGGGCGGGGGAACAAGAACAGAATTTGTGTGTTTCCAACGCTGCAAATCGGGTCGAGTATGCGGGCCGTGTTTCTGGGCGAGTCCGACAGATTCGGTTGCTCCGGGGCTGGTGTTTTTCTCCCAACCGGAGACGGTTATATCAAATCGGAATCAAGAGAAAGTCAAGTTTGTACTGTAACTAATGTATTCCTTAATTTTTTACTATATTCAACTAATAGAGGTGATGGAAACACGTTGCATAAACACATGTATTATGCCTTGCTACATCATTACAAATTGTTGTATTTGGGTTTAAAATCATGTTTGTGTTTGGGTTTTCTGTGACTCGAATGGTGCCCGTGCTGAGGAATTGTACGGCGAACGGTGGCGGCATAACTTTTGTTGCAGAGGAAGTGTTGCCATTAAATGGCTGAACACAAGACACTGGCAGTGACTTTCCGGTTTCGGCGGAGATTTTCGGCGGGTTGGGTTTAGGGTTGTGAAGAAGAAAGAAAACAGGGGTATAATTGGTATTAATTAATTTTTCAACTTTGGTCTAACGGGTATTTTAGTCATTTCAATTTTGATCAATGCCGGAATTATTTGGCTCAATCCTGGAACTAGGTAGTTTGGCTATATTGGCACACTTTGACTAATAGTTAAAGTTAGATTAGCACAATTGTTAATAAGTTAGGGTTAGATTGACACTTTTTCAAATTGCGGAATTATATTGACATTTTCATCATATAGTTAGTCTTATAAATTTATTTATCCCTGATTCATTTATTTGAATTTACACTCATTTGAATTTTAAACTCAAATTATTGATTCATCTACTCCTACTATTTTTATAGAGACTGCAGGGTTGCTAGAAGTCAAATGCAATCCTTAATCTCCAAGAAAACTGGCAAGAAGAAAAGTGAGACACGGAAATGGTCGCCCTCAAATCCAATAGTACCAACTTATTTATATGGTTGTCCTTCGTTCCATTCCACCACAAAACTCACTGCAATATTATACCACACTTAAATTAGTTTCACTTCTAAGTTGTACAGAGTACTCGAGCAAAACTGAAAAACTGAAAATGGAAACCCTCCTTATTTTCCTTGCTATTGTGCCTACAACTTTTCTAGTAATTTTGGGATGGAGAATATTGAACTGGGTTTGGCTCAAACCTAAGAAGCTGGACAAACGTTTGAAGAAATTGGGTCTCCGGGGCACTCCTTACAAGCTTTTTTTTGGAGACGTCAAGGAGATATGTAGAATGCAAAAGGAAGCTGAGTCCAAACCCATGAATCTTAACCATGATATTGTCCCCAGAGTCTCTCCATTCATCAATCAAACAATTGCAGAATATGGTATGTTTTCCTGAATTTTTCTGAATCATGAATTTTTATTTGTGATCTAGGTGCTTAACTGCTTATTGATTGTGCGTGAAGGTGAAAATTGTTACATATGGACTGGACCGAGGCCAACGCTAATTCTCATGGAATCTGAACTTGTAAAGGAAGTCTTGAACAAGAGTTACAATTTTCTGAAACCTCCCGGCAATCCTTTGGTTAAACTGCTCGCTGAAGGGATCGCTAGTTATGAAAAGGAGAAATGGGCTAAGCATAGGAAGCTTATTAACCCTGCTTTACAACTTGAAAGAGTCAAGGTCTGTACATTTGTGTTTCAGAGCTTCTTGATTGATGTTTGTCAAATTTAGGATATGTAATAGGGGATAGGGAAATTGGTTTGATTTGGCTTTAACAACTTGATTTTTTAATTGAATATTGTAGTTGATGGTGCCTGCATTTCATGCAAGCTGTTGTGATATGTTGAGTAAGTGGGAGAAAATTTCTCCAGATGAAGATTCGTTTGAAATGGATGTGTGGCCTTATCTTCAAACTTTAACAAGCGATGCAATTTCGAGAACTGCTTTTGGTAGCAACTACGAAGAGGGACAAAATATTTTTAAATTCCAAGCAGAGCTGGTTGAGCTTATAATGGAAGTTGCGCGATCTGTTTACATTCCTGGATGGAGGTGATTAAACAATTAGACTGCTGGCTTTACATTTTCAGAGATTTTACTGATGTTGCAATCAATTTACGCAGGTTTGTACCAACTAAGATGAACAGAAAGATTAAGGCAATCGCAAAGCAAGTTGAGTCCTCGGTGATGGAGATTATAAACAACAGACTGAAAATGGTGAAAGAAGGGAAAGCCAAGAATGAAGACCTACTTGATATACTGTTGGAATCAAACTCCAGGGAAATTAAAGAAAGGGGAGATAAGAAGTTTGGAATGAGCTTACGTGATGTTATCGAGGAATGCAAGTTATTTTACTTTGCAGGACAGGAGACAACATCTGTCTTGCTTGTGTGGACATTGATACTTCTAAGTATGCATCCCGAGTGGCAAGATAGAGCTCGAGAGGAGGTGCGACAAGTTATAGGCGACAAATTGAAGAAGCCACATTTTGAAGAGTTCAATCAGCTTAAAGTGGTAAGCTTAATTGTTCTGCACGAAATTGAGGTTCAATTGCTTTTGTTTGACTAGATTTAAATGACTGATTTGACTCTTTCAATTCACACAGATAACAATGATCATGAACGAAGTTCTAAGGCTGTATCCTCCAGGAACAATGCTGACTAGAATGACCCAGGATGAAACTAAACTAGGAGAACTTGTATTGCCTGCCGGGGTGGAAATTGCTCTGCCCGCACTCGTTTTGCATCACGATACAAAGATTTGGGGTGAAGATGCAAATGAATTTGAACCGGAGAGATTTTACGAAGGCATTTTGAAGGCAACAAAAGGGCAGCTAGGATACTTTCCATTTGGTTGGGGACCTCGGATTTGCCCCGGACAAAACTTTTCAATGTTGGAAGCCAAAATGGCGCTAGCCATGATGTTGCTGAATTACTCATTTGAGCTCTCTCCATCGTACACGCATGCGCCTGCGGAAAATATAACTCTTCAGCCACAACATGGTGCTCCCTTGATTTTGCGCAAACTCTAGCCTGGACAACACGTGATTTTTGCGATTTATGTTATGAACTTGTGACATGTATGCATGTTGCATAGAAGCCCATATCAGTTTAGAGCTTGTCTCGTAACGAAATGGTTTAAGGATTCTCACGATGATCTGATCTGTTGTAACAGTCTTGTATTTAGGAAAAAAGTTTGTTCCATTAAGAATCATGGAGAGTTTGAAAAAAAATGGAGTGGAACTCAATGAATAAAGATTCAAGTGATTGAACTTGGGATGTGATAATTTATGAGTATTACTATTTTGTGTCAATGTGAGAATTCCCTTTGACAGGTCTGAAGCTCTTAACACCATAGCTGACTTTCTCTAGAAATTTTGATGCTCATCATGAACACTGTTTTGTTTCTCTACTGATCATAGAGTAAACCCTGGATACTGATGGCAGAGGATCCATCACAAAGATTTGATTACATGCAAAAGCAGATTCAAAATTTAGGCCAATTACAAACTGATGTAGTTTATCATTATCATCATGTTTAATAATAGTTTTCACCACCAAGTACAACAGTCACAGAATTTTCTAGGATTAAAACATGCATATTCATCCCATGAGCTTTTCAACTCGGTAAAATATGCAGCAACAGAATTGTTTCATTGCTTGATGTTTATCAGATCCCTCTTAAGCCGATTCAACAGAGGTCCATTGGTTTCTCCAAATCTCTCCTTCAAATCATTCTACAAACTAAGGGCATTGGTTGAAAACATGAATCCTCTATCTTTTTACTCATTGAGTTCAAGATCCAAGAGATGAGCATCAAATTTCCCTTTTTCCACTGGTTAAAGGCTAGATCATCCAAATCTGGAGCCTTGATTCCCCAATAAAAAAATCCCAGCTTGTCTCTTGTATCCAAAGCAATCATCATATACTACTGCTCCTTGTGATGTAATTTGTTTCATCAAGCTGCTCTGCAACAAGTACTAAAGTTGAATTATCTGAGTTATGCAAGAACAAAGGATTTGTTGATCCATATTTGCTTGTTTCTTCATTGTTTCTCATGTTCTGAGCTCGATTTGGCATATCAGAGCCACCACATTCGTCGGCTGAGCTTGACGCCATGAATTCTCAATGATTCCACAAGAAATAGAAGTAAAAAAAATCAATCAAAAAGTAATCAAGGCAACATGATTAGATCTTCCTGCTCTGATACTATGAACAGGATATAAAATTAATTTAGAAAATCAAATTAAACATGGATAAATCAGAAAATAGAAAAGGGAAAATAGGTTTCTTGATGCCAAAGGAATTCAAAGGAGAGATCCCATGTGATAGTTTGTTACAGCTGAAATAAAAGACAGCTCCACTAAATATAGAAATCTGTAAGAAAAGGACTGATACTGCGCAACAAATAGAATACTTACATGTGGCTCTCGGATGAAAACAAAGCAAAAACAAAGCAGATAATAGGAAGTACGTCGTCTTGGTCTCCCGCCAAGCTGAACTTTAAACCTCTCCAGCCAAGACTAGTTTTAAACCTTAAACTCAACTTTGTTCTTCAAACTGAGTTGGCTGCCTTGATCAGTGTCACCCCTCTTATATGCTTCAAATACTAGATGTGTCTTCATTCTGTCTTGCAACCCTTTGCACATATGTATTATACAGATTCAACAACAAATAATGAATATATGATCAGAGGAGATCATAGTTTGTTCTATCCTCTACGTCTAATTAGATTTCCCAAATTGGCATTTGAACTAGAAATCCAAGAACATTGTACCATCACCACCGATGAACGTTGGCGTCTGTCAGCCATCGCCTCCTTTTGCCGGCATCACCATGTCCCCGTCTGGACAAGTTGCGGCCGCCGGCCATCTTGCCCCTGCTCGTGCGGATTTTGGTCATGTTCTGTCCGATGAACAATGGAGTACGACCTTACATTTATGTAATCAGTTTAAGTTGTATATGAACATGGGTCAGGTAAGTACACTTTACCATGGATCCTTGATTCGAAAGCCTCGTATCACATGACAGGTGACAGAGGTTCTTTGATTAATGTCACTACTGTTGTTAATGTCGTGAATGTTATCGTGCCTGATCGTTCTGTGTCTTTTGCATCCCAATATGGTTCTATTCGTTTTGGAGATGTTTTTCTTACTCATGTGATCTACATACCTTCTTTGTGATGCCATCAATTATCATGCTCTTAATTGTTATCTGCCTTAAAATGTCTAGCTTTACTGAAAATTATTGCATTTTACAGAAAATCAGTACGAGAAATGTGATTGGAGTGGATTAACAGCAAGGGGAGTTTATTAGCTTCGTTAGCTGGATACGAATGATCGTACTCTTATATTGTAGTCTAATCCCACAGTTGCTTCAGTTTCGTCTTCTGATTTATGGCATCAGCGTCTTGGGCATCCTTCCTTTATAGTGTTGTCTTCTGTTTCTACTCTGTATTTTAGCACAAATAAAATTACTGTAGCTTGCTCGGTTTTTCATCAAGCAAAGCAGACTATACATTTTTGTTAAGTTCTTCGAATGCTAGTTCTTTGTTTTAATTAATACATTATGATGTTTGGGGTTCTTATAAAACATCATCTTCTAATGGTGCATTTTAGTTTTTGACTATAGTTGATGATTATTCCCGATCTATTTAGGTTTACTTATTAGTTGCTAAGTCTAAAGTTACTCCTAGAATTATTGAATTTTGTGCTTTAGTCAAGAATCAGTGTGGCCGCACTGTTAAGCGTGTCCGGGCTTATAGTGGTACAAATTTTCTACCTTTGAGATCCTACTTTGCTGAGTTTGAGATTATTTTTGAGATTTATATGGTTGATACACCATAGAAGAATGGTCGTGTGGAACGCAAGCATCGCCATTTGTTGAATGTGGCTCGTGCTTTGAGTTTTCAAGCCAATGTACCGATTGAATTTTGGGGAGAGTGTGTTCTTACAGCTGCATATCTGATTAACCGGATACCGATGAAGCATCTCAATGGTCACACACCTTTTGAGTTACTCTATGGTTGCTCCCCAAATTACAAGGCTTTGCGAGTCTTTGGATGTTTCTACTTTGTTTCCCATATTCTCAGATTCCGTGACAAGTTTGCTCCAAGAAGTCATCGGTGTCTGTTTCTTGGGTATCATGCTTGGAAGAAAGGTTATCAGATCTTTGATTTGGAGTCCTGCACTTTCTTTAACAGTCGGGATGCAGACTTTTATGAAGATAAGTTTCAATACCTTGCTCTCCCAGAAGCATCAACGCTGCCGGGATAATCACCGCCGCCAGTGCCCTCCTTGTCGTTGCCGCTAGGATCAACTTCATCTTTGCCACTAGCCGAATAGTCACCACCACCGACCGACACCCTGCCAGCCATTGGAATCTTCCCGCTGGAATATTCTAGGAAGCCGGCCGCCCACCTGACGCTTGAGCTACCCGTTGTCGAAACTTTTCCAACCATTTTGATTTCCACTCTTGCGCCGGTACCTAAAGCGCAACATGTGTCGCAAGCCTTCGTCGATATTGCGCTCCACACACCTCCTCCGTTGCAGCCTGCAATGTCAAATGACTCCCCGACGCCACCATCTTCGGCTGATCTACCTTCTGTCCGCCAAAGTTCTCGTGATCGTTGCCCTCTTACTTCTCTGTCTAATTATGTCTACTATGTTGTTGATATTAATAACCCCTCTACTGCTACGACTACACTTTCCACGTCACATTCCTTAGGTGTTCTCTATCATTTATCTGATTTTGTAAATTGTGATAAATTTTCTAGTACATATTCTAGATTTTTGGGTGCAGTAACTTCTAGTGCAGATCTGACTACTTATTCTGAGGCTTCGAAGCATGCTCATTGGTGTGATGTAATGGTTGATGATATTAATTCACTTGAGCTTAAATAGACATGGAATTTTTCTTCATTACCTTTGAATAAGACTGTTATTGGAAGACAATGGGTGTATCATGCCAAGTTCAAGTCTGATGGTGCTATTAAATGTCACAAAGCTCGCTTGGTGGTTCTTATAAATCACCAAAGGGAAGGGATTGACTACACCGAGACATTTTCTCCCATTGCAAAGATGAGTTTGGTACGTCTATTTTTATCAGTTGAAGTTATTCGTGGTTGGGAACTGCATCTGATGGATGTGCATAATGATTTTCTGCATAGTGATCTGCATGAAGAGATCTTCATGCAACCGCCAACGGGATACCCAGAGCCTCCTGGCCAGGTGTGTTGCCTTTGGAAATATCTTTATGGTCTTCGACAAGCACCTCGTAATTGGTTCGCAAAACTGGCTCATGCTTTACGTGCATTTGGTTTTGTTCAGAGTAAGGCAGATTACTCTCTTTTTTCTTTCACTCGTGGCTCGGTTTCATTGAATGTTCTTGTTTATGGGGATGATTTGGTCATTGATGGTTCTTCGTCGCTCATCTCTCAATTCAATAAATACTTCGTGTTTTCATTTGAAGGACCTTGGTACACTTAATTATGTCTTGGGTATAGAGATTTTTAGTAGACCGGATGGGATGTTTCTTTCACAAACGAAATATGCTTTAGATATATTATCTGATACAGGTTTATCGACTTCTAAACCAACGGATTTTCCAATAGAGCAACAGCATGATCTTACGAAGGTTGAGGACCATCTTTATGATGATCCTGAGAAGTATCGCCGCATGGTGGGTTGCCTAATTTACCTAACTATTACTCGTCCTGATTTGAGTTATTCTGTTCATAATCTTGCTCAGTTTATGAAGTCTCCTTGTGTTCCTCACTCGAAAACAACAATTTGTGTGCTTCACTACTTTAAGAGTTATCTTGGTTAAGGTTTATTTCTCTCTTCACGTAGTTCCTTACAGTTGACTGCTTATTGTGATTCAGATTGGGCTGTTTGTCTGATTACGCGACGCTCTCTTTCTGGGTACTTTGTGACAATTGGTAATTCTCCGGTTTCATGGAAGACCAATAAACAACCTACAGTTTCTCATTCTTCTGCTGAAGCGGAGTATCGTGGTATGGATGTCGCATGTTGTGAGTTGTTATGGCTTAAGTCGTTACTTCGTGACTTAGGTGTTTTGCATTATTCTCCTATGAGACCATTTTGTGATAGTCAATATGCTTTTCACATTGCGGCGAATCCGATGTTTGATGAGACGTCAAATGCATGTGTTTTCTGAAGCATTTAACATCTCTTTTGTTATCTTTTTGTTGTAAGATTGCTAGATTTAGCTAGGTTTACATAATAAGGGGTTTAGATGACCGTTTTCGGTTTCGTATCTAAATCCTTCATTTTGCAACCTAGTTTGAGTCTAATGGATTTTTGGTCCATACGAGCATATAGATTTCTTTTTGTAAGCTTAATTTGTAGACTGCTCGTAAGAACTTCGGAGTTTTTTATTGAAGGCCATTCGCAAGGATGGTAGAATATTGAAGGCCACTAGTCAAAACGTGGTAGAAGATAAGTGGGTCGGAGAAGGAATACAAAGAAGCGGATGAATTGTGATCCGGAAGTTTTAATAGAGTTCCGGGAAAAATCCAAGAATAACCAACTTCTGAGAGTGGCACCATTGGATTCGTCTTCTCGAGCACTATAAAACTGACAACAAGAACTCCCAAAATGGATAAACAGTTCACCCGTAGTGACGCGAATACCAGCCAGTTGAAGAAGACCGGGCACGCGGTCCAGGCGATTAACCGCGCGCCCGCACGCACCAAAATGCCGAAGGAACCTGGCCTCAGGACGAAAACCGCGTGGCAGCCCCAACGCACGTGTGCCCGAGCGGCCGGCTCCTGCTCTGTGCGCCCACGCCAGAGCGCCCACGCCAGAGCGCCCGTGCTAGCGTCAGTGTCTCCCGTGCCAGCGCTCGGCATCCTCGTTCCAGCGCTCGGCATTCTCGCACCAGCGCCCAACATTCGCCCCCGGGTGCTACATCTCCTGCTTTCCTAGCGCGCCCGGCGTGCGCATCCCGCAACAAAACACTTTTTGACCATTCTTCTCACCAACTTTTGTATTATAAATACCCCTTATCTTATCTTCATATCTCCTCTTTCTCTTGGTCGAAAATCCTTTTCCAAGAACCCTAGTTCTTCATTTTTCTTCTTCTTTTCTTTCTTTTTTTTGTATGGATTTGTCTATGAATGTTAGTTTGATTTGTGCTAGGTAAACTTATCACTTGGGACCAATTGTTTGAAGCTTCCAAACCCATGTAGTAAGACTCTATTTTCACTTTTTCATGAACATTTGTTGTGAAGTATTTATTGTGCCATTAATGTTGTTGTTTACTTCATTTATGTTATGGGTTGTTTGAGAATATG